>CATIWK010218976.1:0-30496 GCA_949634005.1 Mallotus japonicus
AAAAAAAAAAAAAAAACCCGGAAAAGGATGACAGAGGCCAGCTACTTCATTTTCTGCAGACAAAGGAACCTCGTTCATTTTCTGTCGTTCTTTTTCGCCGCCCTCACCTCTTTCTCTTTGTTTCACCGTCGTTCTCTGTTCTATCGGCGTTCTCATTTTCTGCCATTCTTTGTTTCACCGCCGTTCAGCCAGATCGCCAGTTCAGCTCTTCACTCCGTCTCGCACCAGTCATCGCAGATCGCAGCACTCCGTCTCCCACCAGTTCAGCCGTTCTCTTCGTCTCGCACCACTCCGTCTATCACCAGTCCATCGCAGAGACGTGCTCGTTCGTCGGTCCTGAACCAGAAAGCAGAAACTGCAGAAAGTGGGAGGCTAATCTCTTCTAGCTGAACAAAAAAGGTATACACTCTTCATCAGATTCAGATTAAAAGTGAAAATCCATGAAATGCATGATTCTGTCTGTGTTTTAGTTGATTAACAAAATGGTTCATACACGATCTCAAAATCCATGAAATGCATTAAATTTTCATGCTGTCATTTGCAAGAGCAGTACTGTACTTCGAATGGAAATGGATAAAGCTAGCTAATACCTGATGAGTTGTTTAGCAAACACTGCCAGTGCAAATTAGACTAATTAACTAATTTGGAGAATTCAGTTGGTTTTGTTTGTGATATGATAGTGAATTGTTGTTGAGATTTTACAGATTAATTAACTATTATTGCTCTATGTTGTTGTACTGTATCTATGGCATATGTAAGTAGCCACTTTAGGTGTTTTTTTTTTTTTTTTTTTTTTTTATAAAATTAAAAAAGCTGAAATATGCGAAAGCCAATTTCAGACCCTTGTAAAAAAATATATATATATATTTATCATAAAGTTTCATTGCTTGTTTTGAAAAAAATTTAGCTTGTTGATGGAGGTCTTCTTTGCTGATGGTGATTATTGGGCACTGCTTTACTTTGCATTTAGACGAATGCTCTTTTTTTTAGGTCTTTACGTCTAGGAAACCTCTGTTGGTGACACTTATTATGTGATTGTATGAGGCGCAAGGCTCACCAGGCACAAGCCCTAGTGCCTCAAACAATAAAAGGAGGGCAATGTTAATGAGGCGCGCACCTTACTGCCTCAGTAATGTTTTACTTTATAGCTGTGTTTTTGCTAATTTCTGTAATTGTTTCTTCATCTACAAATTTCTAGCATTGATTTGTATATGTAAGGAACCATATAAACATTTTATTCATGCCAATTTGATATAATTTTTTATATATTTTTTAATTTTCTTCTCTTATGTGCCTCATGTCACTCAGGCGTGAGCCTGCGCCTTGCACCTTGTGCCTAGGCTCCAAGAGCCTTTTGCGCCTTTTGCCTTTAATAACTATGATTGTGATTGTGGTTTCGATTGAATGTAGCTTTTCCATCTTATCTGAAAAATCATACTTACATCGTCTTGGTTTTGAAAATATAGGGTTCAAAATTTAAAATAAATTTACTCTGAATCTCTACAAGTCCGAAAAGATGCAAAAATCATATTTGGGAACTAATGGACTTCTGCTTTGCTTCCATATGTGGGAACTGAAAAACTTATGGGTCTGTCTCACTTGTGCTGCATTGCCTGCTCTCTTGTGGATACTCTGAATCTCTACAATTCTGAAAAGATGCAAAAGTCATGTTTGGGAATTAAAGGACTTGATAATATTTGGGAATTAAAGATACAATTCTGAATTTATGTTTGGTTTTTTTACTTGATAATATAAATATATCGTAGTTGTTCATTATTTTACTTGAAAATAATGTGCCAATTAACACATTTATGTATATATGTAGGTGGAAGGATCAAGAGCTTGAAGAATAATTTGCCAATTGACACATTTATAAGCGTTCTCTGAGAATCTGGAGTTCACACCTCACGTACAATTAACCAACACAAAGGAACCTCCCCCAAAATTAACCCAAAAAAATCAGAAAAATGAAAAAATTCGATTGGGTTTTGCTTTTTTAATCCATGATTAGTGTTCTTAATCACTAATTAAATTTATAATTGAAGAACCAATCCAACCTCTTGAATTTTTTTTTTCAATCTCTCTTTCTCTATATTCTGTTTGAGTTTGATTGTTGTTTTGTCGCTTTTGGCCCTTTTGATTCTCCATTTATCGGTAAGTCTCTGCTTTGAATTTGAAGTTCGATTTTTACGTTTTTTTTTTTGTTGGTTTTCCGTTTCTAAGATCTGTGTAAATCGAGGGTTTTGAGGAATTGCTTTTTTAATGAATTTATTATTATTATTATTATTATTATTATTATTGTAGCTCCAATTCGTTAAAATTTTAATGTTAATGGAAAAAATTGGAGTTTTGATTGTGGATTTGTTAGTGCATGTTGTGATTGAAGTAATCATGTTATTGATTTTGCAGTATTTATTAGTTTACGATATTTGCTTCATTTTTGTTGGATTGTGAAAATAATGCATTTTTTTATTGATTCTGTTGTATTATGGTGTTTGTCACTGTTAAAAGTCCCCAAGAAGCCTTGTCATCTCATCCTTGTTTGTTCTTAGATCATGACATCATGTAAGGATGAGGAAAAAATGAATGATCATAAAGAAATTTTATCGAAAGGCACATGATGGTGTGTAATCGTTCGAGAAAAAATTTGTTATAAATGACTGCTAGGAAGGAACATCTGCTGCTGTTTCTTTTACATGATATTCTTTCAGCTCTGGAGTTTATTGTCATGTTGATATAATGTATTTGGTTTTGGTGGAGCGCTGTTTGTTTTATTTATTTTATTTCATACTTATTTTATAGGAAAATGGATGGGTCAAATCACTGAGGTGGCAGTAGCGCTGATGTTATTTTACCGAATTATAAACTTGGAAAAACTTTTGGAATTGGGTCATTATGCTAGTTCTGATTCTAATCAGTAACAGGAAAATTAAATAATAATTTGCTTAATTATGTGTAGCAATAGTAGTGTACTCAGCTCTTTGCATAATTAAATGAATACCCACCTGTTATTTATGATGTAATATTACCTTGTTGGCATGTTTCTTCTGGTGTGTGTGAATTGATTATGGTGTTTTTTTTCCTGCATAATTTGTATATGTGGTTGTTTATATGATGTCTGAAGATTTGGTTGTTTATTCATTTATTTTTCAGTTCAGGATATTAGAAGTACTGCAAAATAAATATGGCAGCTAGGCGTAATGTTGGTTATTCTCCTCTTCCTGTTGACGATGACTATGACACTGTTAGACATGATTGTCGATTTGATTATAAACCTGGAGCTTATGATAAAATCCCTTGGAAATCTATTGCCCTTGCACTCTTTTTGCTCTGTCTTGGGTCCTTACTTCTCTTTCTTTCATTCTTCATCTTGACTGGTCATATGGGTGGAGAGAAGTCTCAAGCTTATGGTCTCTTGGCGCTTGGAATCCTTTCTTTCATGCCAGGTACGTTGAAACGTAATGGGTAATTGATTGCATATTTTTATGGTGACTATGAGTGAAATATTTGTGTTTTGGTAAATGAACCTGGAAATGTTTGCTTGTTCCATCCTTTATGTGTAAATTTGAATATGTTCTTTGATTCGAGAACAGGTTAATTGTGAGACAGTTAAGCTCTGCATGGTCGATTGCTAAAATTCAGAGCATGTAGAGGAAAGGAATTTAGGGAAAGTGTTCCTTTTCTAGACCAAACAAAGGAAGTAAATGAAAGAAAGCATGTGAGGATAAATTTACTAGGGAACAGGCATGTGAATAAAATATCATACTGCTGCATTCGATTTGTATGCAGCTAGCTTGTAATCTAAATAAAATAGAGATTTTGTAGGATTTGCCCTAGACTGAAAATAGGTTTATGTTCAATAAAAAATTCATTCAATCATTGCACAGAGTGAGATTTTTAAGATGCTTTCTAGTGTTTGAAATTGTAGGTAAGCTCTCAAACCTAGGTAGCTAAAGGGCAAGAAAATGCGAATAGGAAAATTTGATCTAATTTGACCAGACCCTTAAGTCCAAACCAATATTTTATATGACCTGTTCTCTTTAATTGCTTTGTGCCTTCTTCATTTTGCGAATAATCTGGGATGTTGTGCCTCTTCAGAAGTTAGATAAATACTCGATGAACATTTTTGCTTATTATGTCTATGTGTCAGCTAAGCTATAATTTTCATCCTCTCTCCAAAGCACCTTGCTGTTGTACTTGTTGCCCTTTTACATCATATGACTTTTTGGCAACAAGTTAAAAGAAGTTTCCATCTGTATTATGTTAAAAGTCTGGTTTGCGGCTTTGACATTATGAAACAAGTACAGTGGCTTTATTGCTACAAGAAGTTTCAGAAATCCACATAGGTAGACGAGGAGGATCTGGTGTATAATAGCAGCAGCCTCTCACATCCTCTACCTCTGTGACACTTGTATCTGTGTTGTGCCATTACCCCAAGAACCAGTTGCTCCCAAATTTGGGTTTCTAATAGAGTTGAACCTAAGTTGAAGCAGGAACAGACCAACAAATTTTCATTCAGGCACATTAGGTTCTTTGTCCTCCAGTAATGCATGATTTTCAAAGTGTAAAATTGTGGAAATTATAGCTTATGAACAAAACATATCCACCAAGCCACTTTTATATGCTAGTCTTGTGTGGTTGCTCTTGAAACATCAGATTTAAACTTCATCAAGATAGACAAATGTTTTGCCTGTCATCAATTTCATCTTTAACAATGATATGCAAGAAAATATGCAGCCTTTCTTTTGGCGACCTATGATTCTTTCTTGGTCATTCAGTTTTGATGATTTTTGTGCATGCGGATAATGTTTCCTTATGGAATTTTGTGTAGAAATTGGATCACTAACGAATTAAATGGCATTTTAGACTTTTGTATGGTGGTAGAAACTTTGGCTGTTTGATTTTTGTTCCCCTTTCTCTTCAGTTGTGTTGGACAAGTTGGTGTTATACTGCTCTAGAAATCTGTTCCTTTCATAGCAGGATCCCTACTCTTTGCTGTGTCAAAAGTGGTGGGAAAGACCATAGTCACGTTATGGCAGGATAAACTGAATTCATTTTTTCTTTTGAAGTTACTGCAAAAGCTGATTTCTGAACACATTGAATGATCTTAATTTAATATTATTGTCATCATTAGTGGTTCTATAGATGTATTCTTGAAGACAACTTGCCTTGTCATGCAAAAGCCAGGATATTGTTGATTGGAACAAAGAGGTTTTGGTGTAGTAAGCTGGAAATGATAAGGCCATTCTCTTAAATTTAGAAAAACATAGTGGATATATTGCAAGTTTTTTAATTGCGGAATTAGGGATCAAGACCTGTCACGGATACACTCTATAAAAGCATGTTACAAAATAGGACCTCAATCGTATGAAGAAGTCTTCAGAGAATTTGGTCTTTTTATCTTGAGTTGTAGTCAGACACACTATAGTGCACGTTCAGTATATCTTTGTCTTGCCATTATTACGTAATATTTTTCACAATGTTGTTTGGGAACCTTCAATTTTGTTTTGTTTTGCACATAATGTTCAGCATACAATAGAATGTTACCTTGAATTTCAGATTCCTCAAGCATTGGTGCTGTATGCATTAATGAATTCCCCTTGTGAACTCAATTGACCGGCATTCCACTGACTTTTTCTTGTGGCTCAGGTTTCTATGAAACTCGGATAGCATATTATTCATGGAGAGGTGCAAAGGGATATTGGTTTGGGTCAATTCCAGATTACTAAGATGTGTAACTCAACAATGCTTCCAGTAGCTGCCACTTTTTAGGTTTTGTTGTTTACATCAATTCTGAAATCTGTTGTAAAGAAGCACATGTTTTCTGTAAGTTTTGTTTTGTTTGGAGCCTCTGTTACTGTTATTTCTAACTTAAAAATGCAGAATTTTGTATGCATTCATCTAGGGTGGAGATGATTTTCGTATTGGTCATAATTGGTTTTACTATATATATATATATATATTTCTATATATAAGATTCGAACTCGAGACTTTAATTCAGAAAATTCGAGCTCATTCATGTAAATAACATTTTATTAGCTATTGTTACACTTCACATTTTTAGATTTTTATGTGTAAGTAATGTTATTTTTATATTTTTATTGATGTATGCGTGAATCATAATTTACACAAACAGAAAAAACATAACATATTCAATATCATGATGATTGATTTTACTACGTGCAGCTGGATTTTTTATTAAATATTTTATTATTATTAGACTAATAATGTGATGAGATAATTAATCAAATTAAAATTTTATTAAATATTTCAAAGAAGCAGTACTAAACTACGATATCTATAATGTTTTCATGGGGTGTTAGGGACTTAATTAAGCTGTTTTTAATTAAATTCTAATTCTAATTAAGCTATAAGTCTAACAAAAAAAAAAAAAAAAACACTCAAATAAGTTAAAATCTAACAACATTGTTATCATCATCCAAACTAACAACCTTGTTATCATCATCAATGGTAGAATTGAAATGAATTTTATTTTAAGACCATCATTTCATTTGATTATTGAATTCACACAGCACAAGCATACTAAAAGTTGAATAACTAAACTAAATGATAAAAATTCGTATTAAAATATTATAAATTTAATTTTAAGAGTTTTGTTTGTATCATATACAAAAAAATAACAAATTTTGGTCAAAAAAAAAAATAAAAAAATGATAAAATTACAAGATTTGCACACATGTCGATGACTCAGCAACATCATCAAAAAGCTGACTTTCAACCAAAATAATAATAATCCCTTCTTTTTTTTTTTTTAACTATAATAATCCCTTCTTTGTTCTCTCTATACCATTTTTTTTTACTATTTCACTTTTTCTATTTTTCTCCAAAAAACTTATTTCCCCAAATTTACCCCTGAGATTTCCCATATGAAAACAATTTTCTGAAAACATATGTTGGGCAATCACGTCATTTCACATACTCAAAGAACAAAACAGCAACAAAATTATAGTCCTTTGAGAATCTGCAACTCCACACCTCACATACAATTAACCAACACAAAGGAACCTCCCCCAAAATTCAGAAAAATGAAAAAATTCGATTGGGTTTTTCTTTTTTAATCCATGATTAGTGTTCTTAATCACTAATTAAATTCATAATCGAAGAACCAACCCAACCTCTTGAATTTTTTTTTTTCAATATCTCTTTCTCTATATTCTGTTCGAGATCGATTGTTGTTTTGTCGCTTTTGGCCCTTTTGATTCTCCGTTTATCGGTAAGTCTCTGCTCTGAATTTGAAGTTCGATTTTTGCTTTTTTTTTTTTTTTGGGTTTTCCGTTTCTAAGATCTGTGTAATCTAGGGTTTTGAGGAATTGTTTTTTTAATGAATTTATTATTGTTATTATTATTATGGTAGCTCCAATTTGTTAAAATTTTAATGTTAATGGAAAAAATTGGAGTTTTGATTGTTTTATTAGTGCATGTTGTGATTGAAGTAATTTTGGCTGCTTGATTGTTTTTTTAGTGTAATCATGTTATTGATTTTGCAGTATTCATTAGTTTACGATATTTGCTTCATTTTCGTTGGATTGTGAAAATAATGCATTTTTTTTTTATTGATTCTGTTGTATTATAGTGCTTGTCACTGTTAAAAGTCCCCAAGAAGCCTTGTCATCTCATCCTTGTTTTTGCTTTAGATTATGTACGGACGAGGAAAAATGAATGATCTTAAAGAAGTTTTAGGCACATGATGGTGTGTAATCATTCAAGAAGAAACTTGTTATAAATGACTGCTAGGAAGGAACATCTGCTGCTGTTTCTTTTACATGATATTCTTGTAGCTCTGGAGTTTGTTGTCATGTTGATGTAATGCATTTGTTTTTGGCAGAGCTTTGTTTGTTTTATTTATTTTCTTTCATACTTATGTGTTAGGAAAATGGATGGGTCAAATCACCGAGGTGTCAGTAGTGCTGATTTGTGTTTACCGAACTATAAACTTGGAAAAACTCTTGGAATTGGGTCATTTGGCAAGGTGAAAATTGCAGAGCATGCATTGACGGGCCACAAAGTTGCTATCAAGATACTTAACCGTCGAAAGATAAAAAACATGGAGATGGAAGAAAAAGGTGCAGATTTTATTTTTCTTATCTTGCTTTTTAGATGTATATGTGAAATGTATTTTGTTTGTTATTATAAATTATATGGAATTGAGAAAAGGCCTGTAATGTGGTGAAGGAAACAATAAAGATGTATTACTGAGTATTTTTTGGGTCAGACATTTTTCAGGGAAGCTTTAATAAGAAATTCATTCTTTCTTTTGTCCCTTTTATATAGGTCAAGAGATTTTTTGAATTCTGTTATTGTGTAGTTTGTTATTGCTGTTTATGAGAAGCTGATAATGTTATTTTTCTCCTTTTATTTTTTTTATTTTGTAGTGAGAAGAGAAATCAAAATTTTGAGATTGTTCATGCATCCTCACATTATAAGACTTTATGAGGTTATAGAAACAACAAATGATATATATGTTGTGATGGAGTACGTGAAGTCTGGCGAGCTCTTTGATTATATTGTGGAGAAGGGTAGGCTACAAGAAGAGGAGGCACGCAATTTCTTCCAGCAGGTATGAATTGCTTGTGATATGCAGTGCATTTTTCCTATGTTTATCTTCATTATGACTTTTTTTTGGTTGGCTAAATTATCATCTGGATGTAGATAATTTCTGGTGTGGAATACTGCCATAGGAACATGGTTGTTCATAGAGACCTTAAGCCTGAGAATTTGCTTTTGGATTCTAAATGCAATGTGAAGATAGCAGATTTTGGGTTGAGCAATATAATGCGAGACGGTCATTTTCTAAAGACAAGTTGTGGAAGCCCAAACTATGCTGCACCAGAGGTGTGGAGTTGTTGCACTGATTTAAAAGATATCCCTGACCCCTTTATTCATGGCATATCACTGCACCAGAGATGCTGAGTTGTTACATTACCGATGTTACAATTGTTCAATGATCTTAATTCGAAGTTTATTCTGTTCATTTGTAGGTCATCTCTGGGAAATTGTATGCTGGGCCTGAGGTGGATGTATGGAGCTGTGGTGTCATATTGTATGCTCTTCTTTGTGGCACCCTTCCTTTTGATGATGAAAACATCCCCAACCTTTTTAAGAAAATCAAGGTATTTCAGATGTTCTTGAATCTGAATGTAAATTTGTCCAACAATGTACCTGCATTCTTGTCTCGTCGGTAGAGAGTCCAACTGTCTGGAATCCATAGGTCACTGGAATCTATTCATTCTATCAAGCTCTTTTGCGTGTTTTTCTTTTTTCAAAATTGTCTTAAGTTCCTGATTGATATTATTTATATTTCTAACATATTTAACATATTTTGCAATATTCTAATACATTGCTTTTGCGAAATATTAAAAACTACTCTTTTATTGCACAAGAATTTTCTCTCCTCAGAACCATTCTTTTGGAAATTTAAAAACAAATTAGCTGGCATAAAATTATCATAAGCTAATTCAGTTTCTATGTCTCAATTTTTGCCATAATGTTACTCATAGGGTTGTTTGCTGATAGCTAATAGTTAATAGCTAGTGACTGGTAGTTGATAGCTAACCGATACTAAGTGTTTGGTAAAATTAAAACAGCGGTTGTTGATAGTTGATTTAATTACATTTATAGACATTATATGTATAGTATATCATATAAATATTAACAATAGTATGTATGATAAAAAATTATTTAATGCTTATAATAAAAAATAATGTAGATGATTTTATTTATATAATTTCAAAAAATAAATATATATACTTTTATTAGACAATCTATTTTAAATGAAATAATAATATTCTTACTATTATTAATATTAGAAATGATGAGTTGTAAAATTTTTTTATTAATATAATTTTTAATATTTTTATGTGTGGTTAATATTTTTAATAACTATAAACTAATATTTTATTAATAATTTTAATAATTATCCAAATAATAATTTATTAAGTAATGATAATTAGTTAAAGTTAAAAAGGTAAGGATAAGATAGTGAATATAATTTAAAAAAAAAAGATGTTGGTGAGAAGCTCCAAATTGGAGCTTATATGACTGGTGTAGTTTGGGCATCTAATAGCTATACTGGCTTAGCTACTAGCTGCATCCCAACAGCTAAAACAAACACCTCATAGTTCCTAAGGGTCATGGTTCACAGGCACTAGGTGCAATATGCAGGTGCACGCTGATTAATATGAGGCATGGAAGACAATAAAGTAAAAGAATTAGAAATTTATTTTGATTTGGCATGCAAGAGATTTTTGCAAGGTCATTACACTTCAGATCATTCTTGGAGATTTATAGGTGGAAAAAGAATTAAAGAAAAAAACATGTAAACTAAAATGTTATAGTGGTCCTTAAATGTTTCGAGACATGCACCTCATTAATGCCGCCAACCTGAGTGTTTGAGGTGCTAGGGCTTGTGCCTTGTGTGTTTCAGGCGCACCTTTAATAACTTTGTTGTTACTTGCAATTCAATTAGTCTATTGTGTCTAAACTCACATTGATTTTGTCTTCAGGGTGGGATATATACCCTTCCCAGCCATTTATCACCCGGTGCAAGAGATTTGATCCCAAGGATGCTTGTGGTTGATCCAATGAAGCGAATGACTATCCCAGAAATCCGTCAGCACCCATGGTTTCAAGCTCGCCTTCCACGTTATTTGGCAGTCCCTCCACCAGATACAATGCAGCAAGCTAAAAAGGTTTGGTAACTTTTGATTTGCATTACTAAGCTCTAGTAAAGGATGAAATATGACTCTGGTATTGTTTAACTCAGCATCAGTGGCTTTGATTCGTATGTAAAAGTGGAAAATATTGTAGATTTCCAGTTCAATCTTGCTGATAAGGAAGCTGATTCATTTAAATTATATGGTGCATATCCTTGTGATAGTTTAGAGCATATTTGCATGAGATCTGGCATTGCTTTGGATGGCCTTGTCTTATGTGTAGCATTGTTAATGTGGAGACAAATTGTGAAGCTCATAGCATTTGGAACTATTAATAAGGTACTTCAGCGTTTTATGTTCTGCTGAATGCAGCAAAGTAGCTCTATTGCAGGGGGACACATGGCTGGCATTTTTTATTATGCATGCAATACATTTTTTTTTTCTTTGGTTGTCACCATAAATCATTAGTGCATTTTGTGTCCTTGTTCATCTATCCCTAGTGAAACCATGGCTACAAAGATTCGAAAATTCCATATCTTTATTCCTAGTGAAACCTTGTAAATAAGAATAGTTTTCTAATTTCTGGAAATTATATGGAGATGGTCGAAATTCCCAAAGCTAGGGCTCATAAATAACTTCTAGAAAAGTAGAATAGAGGAGAGGAATGATGTCCAAATATGAGATTGTATTTCTGAATCAGCCAGTAAAAGCACATTGCAGTGTCCTTTATAAAACTATTAAACTTCAAATACAAAATGGCCCTAGGTTTTTCCAAAGCCCTACTTTACATAAATTTTTACAAAAAGAGGGCTCAGTCCCCTGTCAGAACCCATTACAATTTAATATAGGATTAATATGTGAAATAATCAGAGGTCAATACAACTTTACTAGAATGGAAACCATTGTAATCTCTTCTTGATACTCCCTATTGCTTAATTGAATTGGATATGCTACACTTGAATGGTTTCCTAGCTATTTGATAATGCATGGGATGTTTGTGTTGATACATAAGGCATGTGTGCTTTTTAATATTGTAAACATAGGGAGTTGTGTTGCTGAGGGTTATGCAAACAATCTGTCCTCTATGCAGATTGATGAAGAGATTGTCCAGGAAGTGGTCAGGATGCGATTTGACAGGAATCAACTTATTGAATCTCTCCGCAACAGAATGCAGAATGATGTTTGTTCTCTTCAACTTTGCAATTTTTCTTTGAACATTCTTTGTACCTACCGTAACTAAATGTTGCCTTGTTTGTTACAATGGTTTCAGGCTACTGTTGCATACTATCTGTTGTTGGACAATAGGTTTCGCGTTGCCAATGGCTATCTCGGAGCTGAGTTTCAAGAAACAATGGTGCATTTATTATTTTTTTTCCTGTTTGTAATTTATTGCTATAACTGCCTAGTCATACCTGGCCTGTGTATTCTTAGTAAACTTGGCCCAAACCACTTCAAAAACAGCTTCTCCAAGTTATAGCTGGTGGTTAGGCTTGAATGTAAAGGCCACTACTATTTTTCTCTGCCCAAAATATGTGGGATTGGGATGTTACTGGGGAATGCTTCCTTTTCTAGTTGTTGGTAATTAGAACTGCCTGAGAAAACAATCTAGCATGTGAACAAAATTGTCTCTGTATTTATCTCTCCATCACTGACTTTCAAGTTCCACTTCTGGGATTTCTACGACTTCTTTTTTTAGCAATTTTTTTAGCATTACAGTTCCTCTTGATTTATCTTATGTATTTATTATTTATTTTTATTGCAGGACTGTGGTTTCAACCGTATGCATGCAAGTGAACCTTCTTCTCCTTCTATTGGGAACCGTCCTCCAGGATACATGGACTATCAAGGGATGAGTTTAAAATCGCAGTTTCCAGTTGATAGAAAATGGGCTCTTGGACTTCAGGTCAAGTTTCTGTGCTTTTAAGATTTGAAAATGTTGCTAGGAGCCAATTTGCATTGCATGCATAGTTTTAAAGATGAATATTTTTTTTATTGCTTTGTCTGCATAAGAAGTCAGCATATTTGATTTATAGTTGGGCAAATTTTTTTTGATGGATTGATATGCGTAAGAGGTCAAGGTTTCTGTCTTAAGTGCCCATTTAGTATTGTGTTTCCAACCTTATTTGTTTATTATATGTATTGGTGGTGGAGTGGAAGGCTATGTTGAGCTACTTAAGTTTGTTTATTATAATTGATAATATTTGTTGTGTTCCATTTGACAGTCGAGAGCCCATCCTCGTGAAATAATGACAGAAGTTCTCAAAGCTCTTCAAGAACTGAATGTGTGTTGGAAGAAAATTGGTCACTACAATATGAAATGCAGGTGGATTCCTGGCATTCCTGGTCATCATGAAGGCATGGTCAATGACCCTGTGCAGAATAACCATTTCTTTGGGGATGAACCCAATATTATTGAGAATGATGGAGTCACTAAGTCACCAAATGTGATTAAGTTTGAAGTGCAGGTAAATAGATATCTCAAATTTATTGTTGTTTATTTTGCTGTTTTATAGGACTTCTTGGAGAGAATTTAATTGAAAATAAGTGGAAGATGACATGGGAGATTGGTGGGTGGATGCGTAGATGATGTATTTCTGCTGGCATCTTTCGGTTTTACACTGATAAGAACAAAAAAAAAAAAAAAAAAAAAAAAACTTACAGCTGTTAATATTAGAAGGCTCTAAATGATACTCACTTGGTACAGGATCACTTTTCATGCCAATAGCTTTCTTTAACTGATCATAGTATTGCAAGTATTATTCACTAAACATATCAAGCTGATGTAAATACATATCGCTGTATGATCTTGACAGCTTTACAAAACTCGTGAGGAAAAGTACCTGCTTGACTTACAAAGGGTACAAGGACCCCAGTTTCTCTTCTTGGATCTTTGTGCTGCGTTTCTTGCACAACTTCGAGTTCTTTAACATGAGAAACAGTAGGCTCTCAAGAAGATTTCTATCCAGGGATCTCTTGTTGCGGCTGTGAATAAGAAAGAAGTCACGTTGTAAATAACTCTCATTCAGCCTTACTCTTTATGTTTACTGTTTTACTTTCTCCCTCAATTTTATATGCGGGTAATTGTGATGTGAAAGCCAACATTCAAAGCTGAAATTGGCAACATCGCTAGTAGTCTGTTTTGGACAACAGTCTGCTCTGATTTTTCACTTATCACTAGGAGTATTTTCAATGCTGTTAACCCTGTGGGGAATTTTTATTACTTCCAAGGATAAGCTCTTCTATAGCTGCTGCTTATAAGGTTGTAATTAATCTTACAATCTCTATCCATGTGGTGCTTTTTTGTAATAATGTGTTCCATGTTATATTTGATTTGACTTCTCTGAGCAGCCAAATTTGTAAATGTTGTTTTAGGTGTGGAGTTCTTGTAATCAACAGAAGAAGTGTTTTTTTCAAAAAAAAAAAAAAAAAAAAAAAAGAAGAAGAAGAGAATGATAAGAGGTATCACTTGTTGTAACAACTATTATGCTGAACAATGCAAGCATTATTTGCTTCAATCACTTCTGCATTTGAATTGTATCATGGGAACTGGGAAAATAATTTGTTAAGTAAATCTTTTATCCTAAAAATCCCTGGGAGTGTGGTGCAAAATAATTGCACCAGCATGATACTCTTATCATGCCAAGAAGGAATTTGGTAATGTTTTAAGGAGTCCTGATGGATTAGTCCTGGTACCGTTTAAGAAGTGTATTGTTTATTGTGGAGCACATCAGGCCCTAGCCATAGCCTACAATGAAATAAGGAGATGTGGTTTTGTACCATCTTTAAAGGAACCGGTCGATCTCAGGATTTGTTTGCATTCCAACATTTGATGTAAGAAATTGCATGGCATTTCAATACTTGAGACAAGACTTTCAAGTGTTAAGAACTTTTATAGCACAAACTTTGTAACCTTGTTAGAGTATGAGCATGTTGATTTTACCTCAAAATTACGCTATCTTTTCAACTACGTCACGGAGTTATATACCCTTTAATGCTAATACTAATAAAAATAGCTATATGTGTCGTAGTCATATCAACTTACAGGTTTCGACCAAAAAAATATTTCAACTTACAGGTATTCAGCTACTTTTGAAGGGACCCTGTTTCTGTTAGTGCAAATGCTAGAGCTAATACTAATTAAAAGAGCTATATATGCCATAGTCATATCAACTTAACAGGTATTCAGCTAGTTTTCAAGGGACCTTGTTCCTGTTAGTGCAAATGCTAGAGCTGCTAAGCTTCTTCATGATTCTATTATTGCTAATCAAGACATTTACGTGCAGCGAAATCAAACTTTAGCCCTGTTTTTCCCCTTTGCGGATCCTGGCAAGCCCCAAGTCTGGTGTAGTTAATATAGATGCTGCATTCATCTGGCATAGCTGGATTGAATGTTGTGTGCCAAAATTGTAATGAAAGATTGTTGATGGCTGTAACAGAAGAATCTGAGCTGGATAGCTCTATGCTCTGATTTTGGGGATGGGTTACTGCTATAAGGCAAATCCTCTCTTCTACTGTTCATATGCAAAACGACATATCCTTTCTGCCTGAGGGATTGAGGGCTTGCCTCTTCCACTCTTTTTGCTGAAACTCAGGCTCTCCCAATGGCAATCCAGTTGGCGAAGGCAATGAATGTTACTTCTTGCATTTTTTAAACAGATCATTTTATTTTCAGTTTGTGTTTGCTAGTACAAACAAAGCAACATAAGAAGAGGGTGTAGCTGATAAGAAATGGAATTAAAGAAAAAAAAAGACCCACTAAGGTCGGTAAAGAAATTGTCAAGATGTAATAACTCAAGACAGAAAAATAAAGACATTGTTCATTTCTGCTTACATTTGAAGTGCTACAACCAAGCTTCAAATGCCACATATTTTGCTGTATAGGTTCTAAATTTTGGATTAGTTGTTTTAGAACTCATGAACATGACAAAACATCAAAAAGCTCATAACTAAAGATCACAATCTCCTGATTTGGATTGAGCTGTGACTTGCTGTTGACTTGTAATTAGAAGCATGAAGTGCTTATAAAGTGAAATGAAAATCCTGAAACCGAATTAGTTAACAAAGCAGATTGGTGGAAGATCAAGTGAGCTCCAAAGTGACAATTCACCTTCATTGCTCAAAGAAGAGGAATCAGAAGACCCCATTTCACTTGAGCTTTGCGGGATCTCCTCCTGTTTCTTCTCCATCGCTTCCATGTTCTCATCTTCTGCTTTCCTTTCTTCCCCTTTGTTCTTGTTACATGCATTTCGAAGATTTGTTAATTGGGCAGACCGTTCTCTTCCCATGACATTTCTTGATCCAAGCTTCAACCTTAAACATTCAGGAATTCCATTGAAGGCATATAGAGAAGCCGAAAACTTCCTTTCGTATTTCATCCTCTTCATGAGCATTGCAGGCTCATCTCCATAGCTTTCAGGATCCACTGGCTCATCAATCTCTTCAGCAATATCAAAAGGCGAGTAGTAAAAGGATGATCCAACATGATCATCAACAAATTGGAAATCTAAGGCACTTATTTCATTCGCTTCTTCTTCTTCACCATCTTCTTCACCTTCACCTCCTAAATCATTGCCATGATCACCACTACAAGATTGTGTTATATCATTATCACCCCAGTTATAATCAAAAGTGGTGCTATCTTCTTTCTCAGTTAAACCTGACTGAAGACTACTTGTCATGTAATCAATAGCACTGGAAAAACAAGTGCTAGTGATATTATCATCACAAGCAGCGTAGTCTTCAGGATCTTCAAGGAAATCAGTGAATTGGGTAGCTGATGAGAAATCCGTTTCTTCTTCTCTGTGCTCAACTTCTTGCTTTTCTTGGTGATTACCTGCAGGCAGAGAGTTTGTCACAGAAGAAGAAGCATTGTTTCTTGCTTTGAGTCTTTGAAGAAGAAGGTTAGTGATCTTTGAAGGAAGAGCTGGGGTTGTTGAAGAAGAAGGAGAACAAGGCCAGAAATTCGTTCTTGTATTCGCGCCACGAAGCAAACAAGCTGCTTCATCATAAGCTCTTGCAGCTTCCTCTGCAGTATCAAAAGTGCCTAACCACACTCTTATTTTCTGTATGGTATCCTTAATCTCAGCAACCCACCTTCCTGATGGCCTTTGTCTGACCCCAACAAATCTTTTTCTTGCTCTCCTGACACCTCCTAGTGCAGCTGCTTCAGCAGCTTCTTTCACCATCTCATCCCAAGCCATTGTTCCTTCACTGGAGTTCTTGTCCTGATGATCAACCTTTTCACCACTACTCTTTCTCTTCCTGCCCATGATCTTCAATTATTTTCTTGAGTGTGTTCAAGTTGTTTAGCGTTGTTGTGTATTGGGTAGTTGGCAGTTTGATGATTAGTTCAGGTTTTAGTTGGTTTTTGGATGTGTAGTGTTAGCAATTTATATAAAAAGGAATGAAGATCCTGTCAAAAGTAAAAGAAGAGCTGAAATGGTCACATTACCTTGTTCATATCTACTTGTTGTTTTTTAGTTTCAGCCTCTTTTGATAAATTCCCCTTTAATTTTTTAGATGAGAAGTAAGGAAGTACCAAATGGAAATATTCTTTGTATTAGCAATTCTTTTTTGTGATTTTTTTTTTTATAGGTTTGACCTAGCCAAACCCCAAAATGTATCTTGATTCTTCCATTTCTTTAGCCATTAATTTAAGGGGATTTTTTTTTTTTTGGATTTTTTAATCTAGGAATTTATGCCTGAATGGGTCATTCTAGGTTAGAATAATATATACACCAAATGATGTGTGAATTCATAAGCAAAATCTCCTCCACATTGAGGTTAAGGTCATGGGTATAGAATTTACCAGTAATAAATGAATATTATTTAAGTTATATATTTTTGAAAAATTACTTTTAATATCCAATAATAATAAAAATTCTGACTAATTCAATTGAGTAGAATGAACTTAACAGGCAATATAATTTTTTAATATTTATTTTCTCTATACATACAATAAAATAAAATTTTATTTAAAAAAATTAAAATTAATAAAGGTTGGTTACATTATTCAGTTATATTTAAAGATTAATTTAGTTACATGTCATATTATAATTAATGTAATTTAGTGTAATTATAATTGGTATAATTCTATTTTGTGAATATTATATTTTATAAAAATTCTATCTTGCTTAAAAAAACATAAAGAATTATGCAAAGTTAAATTTAGGAAAAGGTAATTAAGTAGCATTACATGCCTTGCAGTTTTAGAGACAGTAACATAGTAGTCATCACAATCCTGAAAGAGACTAATTATGAGTTTTCTATTGTTGTGAGTTGTGATAATGACATAAATTGCATAAATTGCAGTGTCAATGCAATTACTGAAGTAAAAAAAAAAAAAGTCCCAATGGTGAAATTAATGGTGCTATGGACTGGTAAATTGCTGTCTCAAATTTTGCTTTATAAATTTATAAAAATTCAAAATAATCGAAACTTTTATAATTATCAGACACCGAAAATATTAGATGAAAAAAAAAATTGTGATATAACAATAACAATGGTATAGAGAATAGACATTGACTTTTATTCATTTCCATCCCTCCCCGCCATTAGAACAGAGTGTAATTAATGGACATGAAAATGTTGCTTAGCATAACATGCATGCCATGGCTGATTTGTAACCCGACAAAAAGAAAGCACATTGATATCTAATTAAAAAGTCACTTTCAAGTTTCAATAAAAATAATTGAATAAAATTACATTGGATTATTAGTCATATAAGCAATGCAGCATCCCCAATCACTTGCATTTGTCATTGTTGTTCGAAGTCAATAATTGCGACGATTTTCCCAATGCCCCAACACAATGAGCATGTCCAATTCACTAAAAAAAAAAAAATGAATAAAAGTACATCAATAAGTATTTCTTTTATTAGTGGTTGATGAGAAATAATCTAACTATTAATGGAACGTAAATAGAGAAATTTAATAATTTAAATATCAATGAATTATATAACAGAAAAATATTTTTTTCTTTTAAATTTGATAAAAATTAATTTTACAAATTATCAATAATAATACAAATCAAAATTTCTATTTTATAATGCTTTCAGAGAAAAATGATAATTAAATTATTTTTTTTTACAGATACACTAATAATAAATTTTTAATTACAAAGAAAATTGTATTATGTGAGCATTTGTATTTTGTAATATTCTTATCACAAAAGACATTTAGATGATTTTTTTATATTCTAAAATAGCACTCTTAAAATCTTTAGTGGGTTTTACGTCCATGATCAAGCTAAGATAGTGACATCCATGGATCTATTATAATTCGCCACTTTTGATTGGGAATATTGTATTTGGTTATATGCTACTTGCCAAAAATATTCTCATTTGTCATATGTAATATCAATCAAGAATTGTAGAGTGATTATCAATCAAAGCACTATTTTATGTCGTTTTTAGTGAACGTTTATAGTTACAAATTTTGAGTTTTTTTGACTTTACATTGAAAGTTTTTCAAAAAAAATTATGTGATTTTTATTCTTAAAACAATTATTATTTCGTAAATATTTTATTTTAATATATTATTTGAATTTATAAAAAAGTATATCGTTTATTTTTATCGAAATTGAGAAATCTATCGTAAATACAGTACTCAAAATTAGAAAATTTCACCAACAAATTAAATTAAGAAGAAAATCTATCAACATAATTAATCTTAGTTAGATTTTTTTTTTAGTGGCTTTGTGGCGACTGTACTTGCATAACAAAAGAAGAGACGAAGCAAAGAGATAATGCAGACAAATTATCACTTTTGTGTTTGTTGTGGTGTTGTTTTATATCCTTGAAGTTAACCACACACCAATTCAATAAACAAATAATTCTCAAAACTAACAAAATAAAAGTTTTGGTTTCATTTTTTTTTTTTTAGTGCCTTTTTAATTGAAGATTGAAGTGACCCAACAAGTCTAAGCGGATGAGTAGTAAATTAATTGATGGGTAAATTACAATCATCCCTGAGATTTGTCCTAATTTATTAGTTCATATCTACATTTTTAAAGTGTCAACTAAATATCTCCCTCAGGTTTGATTTTATTAACTATTTTTCTCTTCCGCTAACTAAATACCTTTCGGGTTTACAATAAAAATATCAAACATGATGAGTACTTAATTAGTAGAAAAGAATATAGTTAATAAAATCAAACCTGAGAAGGTGATTAGTTGACTTTTAAAAATACAGAGATAAACTAGTAAATTAGGACAAATCTCATGAGATGATTGTAATAGTCCCTTAATTGATTTAGGCTACCGCTAGTCAAATTAAAATTTCATAATTGGATTATCATTTGGGACTGGATGAAATCTAGTTAACTGCTTCCTATATTTCAGTGGGATTTACTAATTAAGTGTAGTGACATATTTTTCATAAGTATATATAATATTTCTTTCCATTAACACTAACTAAAAACTAATAGTCCTGATCTTTTAATCCATCTAAAATAAATTGTATATATAACATCTGTCATAAGGCTAAAAAATTTAATAAATAATAGGGTTCGAGCCCTTCAATCCTTCCTAGCTCTCCCATTGTAAAACCACTAGGCCATGCTAAACAAAAAAAATAATAATAATAATAGTAAGCTTATGATATAGCAACAATTGATAGTGCTAAAAAATCAAAAGCTAGAAAAATAAAATATATTGGACATTTTATATAATAAATTTTTTTCTAAGAACATATTTTTGTCAAACCATGATGCGAAGGTGAAGTTATGAACTAGTATTTTAAATAATTTTAAGTAAATAAATTTCTAAAATAATGGGGAAGTACAAATTTTATAAGAGAAAAAAATTAGAATGAACTATTGATGATGGGGCTTACACAATCATTAGTTAATCATGATCTCAATCATTCATCATTAAGGTTAATTAAGAGTGTGATTAACCAGCCTTTTGCCACTTGTCATGCTGTGGATGTTCATGGGTTGTTTGAATAGAAAAAAAAAAAAAAGATTTTAATTAGAGATTGAGTGTAGATTTGGCAAGTGTAAGCATGTAGTTTTACTTCCACAGAAGTTGTCAATGGACATTCTTGTACCTCCAAGTGGAGGTTTCACAGCTAATTACTTGTCCACTTCTTAATTAAGTAGATAATTAATAAGAATAATCTTTATTTGAGGGTATATTATGCTATGATTAGTTAGTAAGCTATTGAAGGCTTAGAGCTAAGCTAAATTTGGAGGCTTTGATCCAACATTAAAAGGATTTCTGATTTCATAAAACCCACAAAAAATATATATATATTTACTAAAAAAAATCTAGCACACTATATATCTTGATTTATGGTCGGATGCTGATTTTTTTTTTAGAGAATTCTGAGTATTTGTTTAAAATCCACAGATAAATATTATTTTCTTTTTTTCGCAACTTCTATTATTATAGGTCATCATTTTTTAGTTGTTGGTATCTTTAGTTGTATAGTTAAACAAATTCACCTTATGATTGATATAAGAGATAAGGTTCAAATTGGACCCTCAATTTTACCTTCAGGTTTATATTTGACTTTAATTTTATTTTTTTTTGCCCCAATCGAACCTTAATCTTTGAAAATTGGATTATATTGGACTCTTTTTTAAAGAATTGTTGTAATTAAATCCTAAAAATAAAAAAAGTTTAACTTTAACGTTAATTAAAAAATTAGCACAAATAACAATGCAATTTGATGAAATTACTTTCAAAATACATACTTATGAAATTTTTAAATTTTTAAAAAAAATTTAAGTTTATAGAAATATATTTTTATATTTTTAAAAAATTTAAAAAAGTTAAAAATATTTTTTGTAGATCTTAAAAGTTTTAGAATCAAATAATATAAATTTAAGAAAAAACAATTAAAAAATTTCTATACATATAATAATTTTAAAAAAAATTTAAAATTTATAAAAAATTTTAAAATTTTTTAACAAATTATTGATTGTATAGAAAATTTTTAATTCTTTTTTATTAAATGTATATAGCTTAATTGTAAAGTTTTTGAATTTTTAAAATTTTTTAGATCTATAAAAATTATTTTTAATTTTCAAAAATATTAAAAAATAGTTTTTATAAAATTAAAAATTTAAAAAATTTAAAAAACCTCATAAATGTATATTTTGAAAGTAATTTCATCAATTTTCATTATTATTCGAACTAGTTTTTATTAATTAAGGTTAAAGTTAAATTTTTCTTTGATTTTTAGGACTTAATTGCAACAATTCTTTACAGGAGGGTCTAATATAATCCAATTTTCAAAGATTAAGTTTTAATTGGGACAAAAAAATATTAAGGTCAAATATAAGCTTTGGGGTAAAATTGAGTGTCTAATTTGTACTTCTTAACAAATAATTTAAAGAAAAAATTGCAGCAAAAATAAAAATATTTGTACTTTTTATAATATATTTGCAAGCTCCACTACATTCTGTTTGTTATATTAGATTAAATTGATGATTTTTTTTTTTTTTTTTGCCTTGCATCACCTTACACAATTTGTTTCATACACCAAGTTTGATGATATATGAAAACAATTAGCAACCAAACATCTCATATGCAGAGATCGGAATCAATACCAAAATATGCAGAGATGGTCGAGGATTGTACAAGTTCAGGGTGTGTGTGAATATGTGATTATAAAAAAACTAATTCTACACATAAGTATTAATTATGTGCAACAGTTATACATAATTCCTAAATTTATGGTGTAAGCTACCTATTGTTTTACTATTGGATATATGTTTTTTCCTTATTTCTTCAAATAATTTTATTTGTGCTAAATGTGTAGTTTATGTTGTTCCAAACTAGCATGTACTATTGATAAATAAATTTGAGGTTAAAAAATGTAAGCAATAAAAAAATTATTATATCATAATCTTCTCATATTGCACTAAATCTTAATTTCCTCCATTATCTTATTGTTAATTTTGATTTTAGTATTCAAAAAGGGAAAATTATAATTTAATTTAATTTAAAATTTACAAAATCTGAAAAAAAAAAAAAAGAATAGAGCTATGGCTATTAGGAAGAAATGCATTCATATATTTATATACTCATGAGTCATGTAATATTGTTTGTAACATCCAATCATATTAATTAGTTAGCAAGAAAATCATTTCATTTGCTTCTCCTGCTGAAAAAATTTTCATCTTGATCACACTTTTTGTATTCTTCAACTGTAATTTTTCTTTTTTGAACAACTAAAAATTATCATTAATATAGATGAAGATTACAATTGGAAAGTTCATAATGCGGATTTTGAAGCCATGGGGCCAATACAGGAAGAAATTCAGCCAAATAAACAATTTCAATCTTCCAACCCTAAAAAGAGAATAATCTTTGGTTTGTTGGAGACTGAATGAGAAGCAGCTCACACAGACAGTCATGGCAGATTTATGTTAATGAACATACCATACTCAAGCTTGATTTTGCTTTCTTTCCAAGTATCAACCAAAACCATTGGTTCCAGTTGATGTATGACCAGCGAGCTAAATCTTTCCCTCTTATTGAATAACAAGCACTGGATACTGGACCCAAACCATGGCGGTGATAATGACTGAGGTGGCTTTGTAGAAGATTCAAGACGGCTGATCATCACACGACGAAGGACGATCAAGATTTACGTCGACAAAATCGCAGCAATATTAAGATACCAGCTGCATGAAATCCACAACAACACAAAAAACACTCCAAACATAATTATAGATCTACTACTGTTATATATAGATTTGAAAAAAAAAAAAACTACACAAAAGCTAAAGAAGAGAAACTGAGAGGCCAGGGTGATTACTGGTCCAAAGACCAGTTACACCCCCTAAAAGGGAGAAACTGCAGTGAGATAGCCAGGTCTATATTTTTTGATTTAATGATCTATTATGTGCCTAGAAAATATATATATTTTTTAATTATTGCATTGTAAATTGAGGGGTTAAATTATCCATTTTTTTCCCTAATACATCATTTAATATGACCCAGAGGCTGTTTATGTACCAATATACAGTAGGAATTTGCATCCTTTGATCAGTGTATGGACTGAAGTTGACTCTCTGATCACATAAATTATTTTGAGATGAATATTGAGATGGTGGTCCTTTAATTTTTTTTTAGGTCCAATTTTGTATCTTCCCTTGCTATATATGTCAATGTGAAGGGGATGTGACCATTGGGCCATCAGTCCAATGGTACTTAGGTTTAGGAAATTAAGGAAATGGCAAATATTTTCTTTTGATATTCAAAGAAATTTAGATCCACCTAAATTTGCAAATAGTTAAGTTGCTCTTGCCTTTCTATTCCTATATATATGGTATTATGTTTTTCTTATGCCCTTTCATGAAATTATGTATGTTGTTAAAAATATGCATGATATCAATGTCTTAATTAAAGCGAGTTTATTTTATGAAAAAAATAAAAGTGGGTATGGGAATGTAAATGAGTGATTTCGATTCTTAATATTTGGTTGATTAAAATTTTGCATTAAAAAGAAAATGAATTTTTCCATCAATGGAAATTATCCATTCCCCTTAGGAATATATTCTCATTTTCAGAGGAATCAAGTTAAACAATTTATAAATTGGTCAAATATTTAAATATTTTCATATACTATTAAAATTTATGAAATAAAATATATTTGGTTGAAGTAATAAAATAAAATATGTATTAATAAAAATAATTATTTAATATATTTTCATATATATAAATAATATTGATTTTGATTATGATTTCAATTTTCTTATAAACCAAAACTCTTTGTTAAAAGTCATCCCATTTTCGATTCCTTTTTATTCCGATTTCTAAGTATGAACCAAACGACCTCTTCATTTAGAGGATTTTGTATTTTTTTTAGGGGTTTTTTCATAAATGCCCTAAAAAATAACTTTAATTACTAAAATATTTAAATTTTTTCTAAATTACTAAAATGCACCAAAATGGAAAACACGGAAAAATATTTACACAATTGCACCCAATTACGTAAGCGACGGAAATAAAAAAACTACAGAAAAAAAACTAAAAAGCAAAATGAAAAAGTGTCTTCTTCCTGTGCAAATTCTCTTGCCATTTCTCTCTTTTCAGATTGAGAGATCCCTCAATTGCAATCCCTAATTTTCTCTTTTTTCAGTTACGATCTCTCTCTTCCTCTTTCATTCTTCATTTTCACCTTCTTATTTTTCTGTTGGTTCTGTTTTTTTTTTTAACAGCATTTAGGGTTTTTTCAATGAGCATATGGCGTATTGAACAGCAACAAGGATGACCACGAAGAAGACGGCAACAACTTCAATCGAAATCGAAGAATAGCGATTACTGTTGGCATTGGCAATGATTTTTTTTTTTTTGATTGGCACTTCTGTCCTCAGGTGAAGGATCTGAGGTTTTCTATTTTCCCCTTTTTTTGGTTAAAAACAATTTATCAAGAAATTAGCGCGTCGAGGTTTATTAAGTGCGTGACGGTGGGAGATGGTGCCGTTGGTAAAACTTGTCTCTTGATTTCTTACACCAGCAACACCTTCCCTACGGTAATTTATCTTTTTTTTTTTAAAATAATTAATTTCTTGATATTGTTGTTATTGATTGATTGTTCAATTTTGGTAATTTCAATCGATGTTCTTTTTTTATTGCTTAATTTGGAAATGTTAAATTCATTAGATTGTTCCATTTTGTAATGTGGTTTTTGGTTAATTAATGCAAAATCTTATGTTATAGAGAGAGTGCAGAAATTAAGTGGAAATGTTTAGTTCAGTAATAGTATTAGTTTTTCCATTGAATCGGCCCAGTTGTCGAAATGTAGATTTGAACAATTAATTTCGTAATCCACTAACTAAATTCTCCACTAGACATTGTTTCAGAATCTACATTGCCAATTCTTTCGTAATCTGATTCCATAATTACTGTTTTCTTACATTTGTTGATACCTTTTGAATGGGTGGAACAGGATTATGTCCCAACTGTCTTTGACAATTTCAGTGCAAATGTGGTTGTCAATGGGGCCACTGTTAACCTGGGGTTGTGGGATACTGCTGGTAATTTTTTTATAAGTATTTGTTTGTTTGTTTTATGTTGTCTTTTTCCGTCGTTTAAATTTTTAACATACGGTATGTTACCTGTTGTACAGGGCAAGAGGATTACAATAGATTAAGACCATTAAGTTACCGTGGAGCTGATGTTTTCATACTGGCATTCTCTCTCATAAGCAAGGCCAGCTACGAAAATGTTTCTAAGAAGGTTGAGATTTACATTCATTGTATAATTTGCCATCAGCTTTCTTTTAATTTTAAGAACTCCTAGATGATGAGAAAACTGTTAAATGATTGTAATAATGTTTCTTATTTTGGCATCATGTTCAGTGGATTCCGGAGTTGAAACATTATGCACCTGGGGTCCCAATTGTTCTTGTAGGAACAAAGCTCGGTAAATTCTCCTCTGTACTCTGATTTATTTGTATCAAATGTGCTGTTGTCTTCACTTTGGTGACCTGTAGATAGAGTTCCAAAAGAATATATATGCTTTGTTTTTGTCATTTTTCACTCATGTATATATGCTTATTTAATTTGTGATGATTCAATCATATTAGCTGGTATTGTGCATAATTCCTAATATCAGAAATATTTGTTGAAATTGGCTTTCTTCTGACCACCTCAAGGTTCTATAGTTACGCATCATTTGCGCATGTTATTGTCCTTACACATTGCTTAAGTAGTTATCTGTATCTAATATTTGCTGTTGCAATTGTGATTAGCATTGTATAAAATGTGTGTTTCTGCTGAGTAACTGACACTAGATTTGTTTGTTTATCCTTGTTCTCTATGTTGTTGACTGGATGAATTCTAACTTGGTTTAAGACAATTTGCTTAATAATTTTGAGACCCAAAATGTGAAGACTTCCCATGACTGATACCACCATCAAATTGAATCAAAGAATATCTTTCTAACTGTTCCAAAAAAAAAGGGCATTAAATTTATTGTCTCACTTGGTTTGCTGCACTGCATGCATATGCTTTCTCCATCAAATTGAATCATAGAATATCCTTCTAACTTTTCAAAGAAAGGACGTAAAATCTATTGTCTCACTTGGTTTGGCTGCACTGCATGCATGGGCTTTCTCCTGGTGTTTATCTTACCTTTATTTCATTAGCCACTTGCAATAAATGTTTGTTTTTTACTGGGGACTAATTCTCAAGTGTTGTTGTGTGTCTGAATAGTGTATTACTAAGGTATCAGATTGAACATAGCTTGTCAGACTCTATTGACTAATCATGTTGTGCATATGCATTTAGTGCTTGTGTATGCGTGTCTGCTTTTTTGTATATAAAGAGAGCGAGAGAGATCTGTATGTTATGGCTTTTGACCCAACCATTGCTTATCTTATTGGGTGTTTAATAATGTGAGAAAAGTGGTCGGCAGAGAATGACAATAGAGGGAGGTGTTAATGGCTGATTTAGTGGGTTTTGAGCAGGTCATTAATTTTCTTTTTTGGTGTTGATATCATAAAAAGAAACGGTGTCTAGTGGAGAATGATTATGGGGTATGAAATTGACATCATTTTTATGGTGATTTTTTTTTTTTTCCCCTTTGGGGTTCATCACTTGTAGTCATATTAAGGACAACGTTTTTTTTTTTTAAGTGATTACTTCATCCTGACATCTTCCACTTCAATGGGGTCTGTTACTGTTGTTACTGCTATCTTAATAGAAGGTACAAATGAAAAAGTGAGCTTAAATTTTTATTTAAATAAGGCCCTGCCAATTTATACGTATGGTGTATGTATATTCATTGGCAGCTTGTTTCGTCAATTCATTACTAAACTTTAGCTTGTATGATGTTCCTTATATATATATATACATGGGACCTTTCAGAATGCACATTACAGGTGATCTTGACTTGTTTTTCTTACTTATTCTTTGATTACTAATGAGCCAGATCTTCGGGATGACAAGCAATTCTTCATAGACCACCCTGGTGCTGTGCCTATTACTACAGCTCAGGTGAAGATAGATGCCTTTTGTTATGATAGATAGTGTCTTTTCCTCTCTTGGGTATTATCCTGAGTGTCCTTTCCTTTTTTTTTTCCTTTATAATAATGATGATCACTGTTTGCCAATGTAATAGGGAGAGGAACTGAGGAAGCTGATCGGTGCACCTGCTTACATTGAGTGCAGTTCTAAAACACAGCAGGTATATAAATTTTACTGTATATATTCATTTCATGTTGATTGACATGAGGTTCTTTTCAACCATATAAAGGTTTCAATCTTTCATCCTGTAGAATGTGAAGGCAGTGTTTGATCAAGCCATCAGAGTTGTCCTTCAACCACCCAAGCAGAAGAAGAAGAAGAGCAAAGCGCAAAAGGCCTGCTCCATATTGTGATTGAGAGATGGGCACCAGGAGTTAACAATCTCTGTTCTACTTCTACTGTCATTTTTCCTCTTCACGTCTCTCTTAAAGAAGCTCAATTATTGTTCCAACAGAGTAATTAGGATCTCTGTGAAGCATCAGGTGGTTTGGTATTGCTTTCTTGGATTATTGTTGAATTCTGTTATGTAATTGCCCACCTTCCTTCCCTTACGTCACGGTTTTGATATGTTTTTTTATGTATTAATAGACTGGAATATTCCCAGTTAGGAAAAACAACCTTTGCCTCGCATGGATTCTATCTATTCTATCATTTCGAGAGCTTGGCTATGTTATGCTCTTAATTTCAAGCTCTTCAGTTTATTAGCAACTTGCTAGTTTCTGATGCAAATTTTAGGTCCTTTCATCAGTTTCTGTTATTTCTTCTGTGTACTCTATTATTCATTCCTATTGCTTAGTCTCAAACAAGTAGTTGTATTAAATTTGGATTTAAATGTGCTTAATTAAGTAATGTGCATTTGATACAAATTATAAGTAACCTGACATGCTTCCTAATAAAATGTGTGAGAATATTGTTTATAGTTTGTGATAATAATTAGCTTATAAACAACGCAAAGATAACAATTGTAAAGTAAAAGCAAAAATTGAAAAATAAAAAAATACAAAAAATTGAACCTATCTACTCTGAAAAAAGAAAAGTAAAAGCGTAGGATTCAAGCCCGTTGGCTCAATGACCATGATAACCTCCTCCTCAACTGAATGCCTCTAACCTGATTTTAAAGAATTCTCTTCTGAAACGAGGATTAAAGAAATCCTCAACCCCATGCACAATTATATGCCCATCATTGTATATATTCCATTTTACAATCTTAACATCATTGATTGAAGGATAATCTCCAAGAGGTGCTTCAGTAACTTGAAGATAAATGTCAAAAGGATCACATGTAAGCAACATGGAACCTTCAGAAACTTTACCTGAAAGAAAAGATTCTTCATCAACCTTTGACAGTGCAACCTGATACTGAAGTTTATTCCAACTCAGGAGCCTGACAGCTTCGTCAGGAGGAGCAAATAGAGTGACTCTGTTGTTGATGTTAATGGCGATAACGTTTCCTTCAGTTTGATTAGCTCGATAAGAAAAAGGTACTGCTGATCTCATATTGTGCTTCAGAATCATTGACATGATTTTGTAGCCATCATTCCACAATGCTTTTGTGATGTTTTCAACATCTATTATCACAAAATCTGTTTCTTTGCTTGGCTTAAAAGTAAGGATGGTGTCCTCTATATCATGGATGGCTTTGCTGTGATGAATATTGCCTAGTGGAGATATTGACAGTACAGTTGGAGAGACTTGAAGGAGAAGGAGAAGCAGAAGAAGAAAGGGTAGAGAAGAAGCAAGGAGATGCTTCTTGAGACTATCATAAGAGGCCATGATCAGATGCTGGCACAAGAGAACCATTCTACTTATAAACAATTTTACTTAGTAGTGTATGAGGATTAGAAAACCAAGGAGTTGTTACATACGTAGATATATCAGCCACCGCTTCTGATAAGTTACGAAACTGATAAATTTTGAAAATATCACATAACTGTTGGCTTTTTACTGAACAATTAAATTATAGGTGTCTTATGAAATTCAACTAGGGGAAATTCTAGAGTGACTTGAGTTTTTATTTACTTTATTTTCACTTTATTCTTATTACTATTAGATGGGAGTGTATTGAATTATCCAATGTTGGTTGTTAATAAAGTAAGATTTACTTTGTAAAAAATAAAGTAATCATAGACTACATCATTTTAAATAATATACATAATTAAGAAGGGCAAACAAAAGGTGGCACCTGTACTAACCGGTAAGCGACCTCAAACAAGGTTAGTATCATTCACCCCAGGTTTGTGCCCTAATCTCACTTTGGACTTTTTTTATTTTTTTTTTCAATATGGAACTCCACGATTTGAAAAGTGGAACATATTAGAACTTTACTGATTACAATCAAATCCTATAACATTTTTTTAGTACAATTAAGTCCTATAAACTAATAAAAACTAATTTTAACGGATACTAATAAATTAAATTGATAACTTTTTTTAGAAATCTATATATAACCTAATTATTAAATTTTCAAAGTTTTTCAACCTATAAAATAATTTTTTTTAATTTTTCTTAATTGTTTTTGAAAAATTCTTAAATTATTAAAAATAATTTTAAAATCAAGTGGTATAAATTTCAAAAAAATGACCAAATTTATTCGTTAACATAAATAGTGAATTGATAATTGACCTAAAATTTAATTTTAATAGTTGAATAAAAAAATTTATTTATCAATTATTGTGTAGGTTTAAAAATTACTGTGTAAATTTAAAAATTTAAACTAATGAATAAAATTTAAAAATTTTTATTCAACCATTAAAATTAAATTTTAGGTCAATTATCAATTTGATATTTATATTAACGAATAAATTTGGTCATTTTTTGAAATTTATATCACTTAATTT
>CATIWK010219089.1:0-16499 GCA_949634005.1 Mallotus japonicus
AATACTCAAAATTTATCAATCAAAACACTAATTCAATAAAATTATAATTAAACTTAATAATCCACATAAATAATAATAATAAAATTATGAATAATACCAAAGTTTAATATAATTTCACAAAATAACCATAATATCATAAAAAAAAATTATTAACACTGCAAATCCCAGAAATTTAATTTTAAAATTTATAAAATTCAGGTTATGACAATCTTCCCCCCTTACAAAAATTCGTCCTCGAATTTTAATAAAATAGTTAAATGTAAAAAGTTTTACTAAGTAAAAAGATAGAGGTATGCCACTCGCATCCTTATTAATGGATTTATTAGCAAATATTATTATATATTATTTATGAACTGGAATTTTATTATTTATCTAGAAAATAAATATCTTTAATATTTTCATAGTATATTTTGGGTGACTTGAGAAATTTATTTATTTATTTATTATATATTTTATGATGTTGGATCTTGGTTGGGCAAAAAGTGCAGTGTGGGGCCCAACTCTAGTTGTTAAGTTGTGAGACTGTTAGAAGTGTTGTTTTGTACAGGAATGACTCTACTTATGATAGAGAGATGTCCGTTTTACAAAGGAGACTCTTCTGAATTTTCGGTAGCTTTCTTGTAAAACGTGACACCGATATCTGTTAAATTTTGAGTCTGTATAATATTGTGTCTTAAATCGAGTCAATCTCATCATTCCATGTTTTTAATAAATTTTGAGAATTTTTACGGATTTATTTATTTTATCGTATTAGCATATTTTAAATAAATATTATTTATGTTAGAGAACTTCGGGACGAGAGCTGTAGCACTTGGGCAGTAGAGGACGCATCGCCCAACATGCTCAACCTGTGAGTTAATTTTATGGAATGCGCGTTGTGAAGATTTAAATTATATTTTTACGTGGTTTAAATAGTATAGAAGTTGATTATTTGAATTTACTTATGAATTTATTTAATAGAATCATATGCATGATTATTTCTTTTAGGGATAATGACATTTTTGGTGTCTCAACTTTTCTGCTTTTGCTATTTGAGTGTTTAAACTTGTCTGAACTTTTGAAAAGCATACTAATGTAGTGTCTCCGACTGATTTTGATGCTGACTGGGTGCTCAGTCAGATCAAACAGGACCCATTTTTATCCCAGTAATTAACCATATCATTTGCCACATGTGTTGCATTATTTAAAGGACAAAATTGCCCTTATTTAGTCACCCTTCATGTTTGCCATGTCTGCTGCAGAAGTTACTGTTGAGGTTATTTTTGTCAATTCATAATATTTAATAAGGGTATTTTTGTCCTTTAAATAATGCAATACACGCGGCACATGACATGGCTAATAACTGGGATAAAAGTGGGTCTAGTTTGATCTGACTCAGCACCCAGTCTGCCGGAGACACTATATTGGTATGCTTTTCAAAAGTTTAGACACTTGATTGCAAAAAAAAAAAAAAAGTTTAGACACTCAAATAGCAAAAACAGAAAAGTTGAGACACCAAAAATGTCATTATCCCATTCTTTTATTATTATGTTTAGCATTGAAAGAATGCTTTAAATGAAATTGTTTCATTCTGCCTTATTTATTGATTTGATTTATTTATTTACGATTTAAATTGATTTGAAAAATTGGTAGAACGTGCTACCTAATGGGTGTCACTAGGACCACGTGCACACTGGTTAAATCTCGAGAATATGAATATGTGTTTACCTCGGTTGAGAGTGTTCTCTCGGGCGTGGTATATTGAGTAGCTTGGTTGATACATAGCTCTCGGGCGTGACATAAGTAAATATTGGAATAAGTGGTTGATTGCGACTGGTAGCTCGGTGGAGCATAGTTCTTGGGAACCGGCAGTCGTATGGATTAAAGAGAGCCGAAAGGCTACTGGAATTGAGGGTTTAGGTATTCTACCAAATTGTCCATTAAAAGAAATATTTTATATAATTTTGTACGAGAATTTTTGTATTAAAGCTATGGTAAATTTTGGAAAAGATTTTTATAAAAAGATATTTGAGTAAAGTAAATAATTTTAAATAATTATATTTATTTTACTCTATTTTATTTTAGAAAGGAATTTTTATAAATGTTTTAAAACCAAAATGCATTTTATAATATTGATTCACTCAGTGAGGTCTAATTCCCCTCAACCTTTTTTTTTCAGGACCTCACTATGAGTCTAGTAGTGGTCGTCTGTGCCGGGTTCATTCTTTACCGGCAGCTTTATGTATGCCTATTGATTTTAATATTATGTAATCGAATTCTAGATACCGCAGTAGTTAGTTAAGAACTTGTATTATTGATATTTTTGAATTTGTGTTGAGTTAAATTATTGTTGTATTTGGAAATATTGTATTATGTGTTTGGATATATATATATAAATATATATATATATATATATATATATATATATTTGATTATGGAGGATTTTATGGATTATGATTTTATTTGTTTAGTGTTAATTGATTATATTTAAAAAAAAAATTCTAAGGCTTACTACGAGTTTTGGTTGCATTTATGCATTTCTCATTCCCTAGTGCTGGTCACGTGCCCTTTTGGGTTCGGGTCGTGACAAAAAAGGGTGCAAATTGCCACATTTAATCAATAAAAGCTGACCGAAAGAATTGTCAATCATATGCTTACGTTCTTGCTTTTATCTTCCAATGTTTTTAAGCCATCCAACCCCACCTGCATAACCCATCAATTAATGCCAAAAAAGAATGATCTACTGCTTTTGATAGATATACGTTAACTGACTTGACTAATGATTCAATAGAGAACATCCATCATTAGTTGACCCACCAAAAACTTGTATTTTGATTGCTGAATAAGCATGCACAATCCATCATTATGTTTTATCACCGAAACAAAACTGATGAAATATGAGAAGCATCATCCTTCCCGAGGTGTTCAAATAAGCAAAATTTCAGTAAAATACCCAATTAAGGGTGCAAAACTGAGATCAGCGATCAATCTTAGCCAAGATCTCAGTAAAACTCACAGCAACATGAAGTGTGTGACTGTCCAACATAGGGGCATAAACAAAACCCAATTTGAAACACAAATTAATACTCAAATTCCATAAACTTTATGAACCAAACCAACCCAAATTAAAACACAAGTCCAAAAAATCAAAACTTGCAATTGAAAGGAGAATTAGAATAGAGAATTAATAAGGACCATGCCTAGGCTAGACCAGAGATTGAGGAAGAACATAAGTGAAGATGACAAAAAAAAAAGTGTCAAATTGAAGAAAGAATAAATTGTCCCTGTTTTCGAATGATGGGAAAAAGAAGACAACAATAGTGGAAGAACTATTTGGTAGTTGGTGATTTGGGCAGAAAAACAAGAAGGGGCTAAATAAAGAAGAAAGAAAAAGAGAAACCAAAAAGAAACAAAGAAGAAGAAGACGCGAAGAAGAAGAAGAGATGAGAGCTTTTTTTGCTCTGCGTTAAGTTTTTTTTTTTAGCATTTTGTTTTTTTTTTCCTATCATTTACATATTGGGTGCATCGCAGTAAATATTTTGAGTATTTAGGGCACGCGAGTAATTTAGAAAAAATTGAGGTATTTTAGTAAAGATCCAAAAAAAATTAATAAAAAAAAGTTAAATCGTGAAAAATGGTATCACCATTCATAAGAAAAAAATATGTATTAGAAAATGAGAGAGAAACGATCTTAAAGGAAAAAAATTGTAAAGAAAAAAAAAAATAGCCCACCCAAAATTTACAACTAAAATTTTCAATTATATATATATATATATATTTCTTCATGGAGGTGGAGGGAGAGGGAGAGAGGAGAGATTTAAACCTCCCATCTCCTAAAGAGTGTCAGTCCCGTACCATCCGGCCCTAGGCGGGATGGCCAGGCCAATTGTATCTATTTTATTTTTCCGTCTAAACACGAAGTGTCCTGGGAGGGCCCAAACTGTGGGAGACGCCTTTAAGCCCGTACCACACCCAGACTAATCTCAGCTCGACCCGGGACGGGCCCCGAAGGGTGGCAAAGGTCTACCTCAAGAGTAGACCGATTGAACTACAATCCCAGGAAAATTAGGCGTACAGCCTAAAAAGTCTTATATTCTTTTTTCCAGAGTTCGAATCCGAGACCTCTGATTAAGCTGAAAGAGTCTCTCACCAACTCATTCACACCCTTTTGGGTCCAATTGTATCTATTTTGATTCGGAAAAATTGCAAATTTAGTGTCTGAACTTGTCAGTTTTTTCTATTTGAGTGTCTAATCTTTTTTTTTTTTTGCAATCAAGTGTCTGAACTTTTGAAAACCATACCAATGTAGTGTCTCCAACTGATTTGATGCTGACTGAGTGCTCAGTCAAATCAAACGGGATCCAGTTTTATCCCAGTCATTAACCATATCATTTGCCACGTGTATTACATTATTTAAAGGACAAAATTACTCTTATTCAGTTACCTTACATGTCTACCATGTCTGCGGCAGAAGTTAATGTTGAGGTTATTTTTGTCAATAACTGCAATGCACGAGACTATTTTTTTCCTTTAAATAATGCAATACACGTGGCACATGATATGGCTAATAAATAGGATAAAAATGGGTCCAGTTTGATCTGACTCAGCACCTAGTCAACATCAAATTGGCCGGAGACACTACATTGATATGATTTTCAAAAATTCAGACACTTGTTTGCAAAAAAAAAAAAAAATTAAACACTCAAATAAAAAAAACTGACAAGTTCATACACCAAATTTACAATTATTCCATTTTGATTCTTCCACTTTTAAGTTTTTGATATAAGTACCATACTGATCTGAATAGTCTCTAAACCATTTTTTTTATTCATCCAGAAATTCTTTTGACGTCACCATAAGCATAAAAAGTGAAGTGAATGGACTCCCTATTAAAAAAAAAATGAAGTTAATGGATTCAATTAAAAAAAATAGGGGTTTGGTTCACTTTTCTTTAAAAAATTTTATTTTATTTCTTAATAAAATATAAGTAAAACTTATTTTAAATAAATTTTTATTAATAAAATGTGTTTAATTTAAATAAATATTTTATAAAATTAATTCATTAAAATGAAATTTAAATTTTCTTTCTTTATTTAATATTTATTTTTATTTATATTTAATAAATTTTTATTTCTATTTAATATTCTTTTTAATATTAATTATTTCTAAAATTTTTGATAATTTTTTAAAATTTAATAATAAATAATTTTATAAAATTAAAAAATTAACATTAAAAATAAATTTTATAAAATTTTTATTTAGAATAAGTATAATTATTTGAATTTGTAAATAAATTTTATAAAATTATGTAAAGCCTATTTACACTTAAAAATTATGATTTGAAACAAGGACCAAATTATGTCGTCCCAATTAATTTAAATTAAAAACGAGGAGGCGCATGCAGATGAGATGTTATGTCAAAGTGCAGTTGCAAGTTTAATGAGGGTCGGTTATGTATTGAATGCCGCTGCCAACAGGCAACAGCCACCTGAACCCATTTAATGGATAATGAGAAAGCTGGAATTTCATTACTCTCTTATCTTCCTTTCTATCATACCTATTTTTCTTTTATTTGTTGTCTTAATTTGTATAGCTGAATCTGAAAAAGAAGAAGAAGAAGAAAAAGAGAAGCAAATTGTAGTTGATCAATTCAGGCTCTTTCTGCATGGGATAATTCTCTTAACCTAATCTTCACTCGGTCAAAGGTAAACTCCTACTCATACATTAGTTACCTGCTTCTCAACTTTCACATCTTTCTCGCCACTCTTTTCATATATATATATATATTATCTTCTCAGCCTGTTCTTAGTTAGTTCTTTTTTTTATTTTTTATTACAGTATATATTAATTAGTTTTTAAAGATTTCAGCTTCAAAAAATTTGATATGAGGAACTCATCAGCAAATCACGTAATGATGGAGATTGAAGCAAGCAAACCAGCAGGAAATGGAATGCTGGTAGCCGCCTTGAGTCCTTTAAGCGAGACGCTTTGGAGAGAAAAAACCAACACTGAATTCGTAGGGGATGTTTCTGCGAGGCTCACATGGAAGGATCTCACTGTAATGGTAACCCTCAGCAACGGAGAGACCCAAAATGTTCTCGAGGGACTCACTGGCTATGCTGAACCAGGAACCTTCACTGCACTCATGGGTCCTTCTGGCTCTGGCAAATCCACTCTACTCGATGCTCTCTCTGGTCGCCTCGCTGCCAATGCTTTCCTTTCTGGAACCATTCTCCTCAATGGTCGCAAAACCAAGCTCTCTTTCGGAACTGCAGTGAGTAGCTACTAGTTTATAACTATATATATATATATTAACATACTACCATGCATGCACTTAATTATTTTTAATATATATATTGTGTATGAAAAAATTAATTAGGCCTATGTAACACAAGATGACAACTTGATTGGTACTCTAACGGTGAGGGAAACAATCTCCTACTCGGCGAGGCTACGTCTCCCTGATCATATGCCTTGGTCGGAGAAGCGGGCGTTGGTTGAGAGTACCATTATAGAGATGGGTCTTCAAGATTGCGCAGATACAGTTATTGGAAACTGGCATTTGCGGGGGATCAGTGGAGGTGAGAAGAGAAGGGTCAGCATTGCTCTTGAAATCCTTATGAGACCCAGATTGCTCTTCCTTGACGAACCAACCAGTGGACTTGACAGGTCAATCTCTTAGATCTTTCACCACCTGATCATTTTTTTTATTAATTATTTAAGCCATCTCTTTCCTTGTGAATAATTATTGATATTCCTGATATTCTAAAACGACTGTAGAATTTAACTTTTCCTCTGTTTTCGTTGTGTGCATCACATCATTATGAATTTGCATTAAACTGTTTCATCTTATATATCCTATGCTATGCTAAATTAAGACCCAGAATTTCCAGTTGCTTAACTTTGAATTCTATTTCTTGTGGCAGTGCTTCAGCTTTCTTTGTGACGCAGACATTACGAGGTTTATCTAGAGATGGCAGGACTGTCATAGCTTCAATTCACCAACCTAGCAGTGAAGTTTTTGAGCTCTTTGACAGATTGTACTTGCTTTCAGGAGGCAAAACTGTTTATTTTGGTCAAGCTTCAGAGGCATACGAGGCAAGAATAGCTGCTGTCAAAGTCCATATATGTTCATTTGATTCGTCATGTATAAGGATCTGTATTTTGTTAATTAACGGTATTTGCAGTTCTTTGCACAAGTTGGCTTTCCCTGTCCTGCTTTGAGGAACCCGTCTGACCATTTTCTGAGATGTGTCAATTCCGACTTTGACAAAGTAAAGGCTACCTTAAAAGGTTCCATGAAACTGCGGGTACAACAGCTAGCTCCCTTTCATGCATCTAGCTTAATAATTATATATTTAGCTCTTTGATTGGACACGGCTGCTTATCATATTTTGGGATTAGAGGCTTTTATTCAAATATTTTTGGCCTTTTGTTGTAAGAAGTATACACCAAAACTCACCATCTATTATAACTTGCCATTATATATGCATACGCGTGCGCGCACACCATCCTAACCATTGATTATTTGATTTGAATCTGTTATAGGAGGATGCTACTCAATTCTTTCTTCTCACAAATTAGAACCGTCTATGTTTGATTTCTTTGTGCATCTCGTTATAGCATAGGAATTCTCTTACTTACTGCGGTTTAAGGTGTCTAATTATTACTCTTTTCATTTTTTGAACGTCGGTTCCCAATCAGTTTGAGTCAAGTGAGGATCCTCTAGAGAAGATAACGACAACTGAAGCCATACGAACTCTAGTTGATAACTATCGTACTTCTCAGTACTATTATGCTGCAAGAGAAAAAGTTGAAGAGATATCCAAAGTTGTAAGTGTTTTTAACGATCCTGCAGATCCAAAGTTGTAATTAGCTAATTGGTGTTGATTACTTTTGCTTCTGTTTGTAGATAGCAATTTATGGGTTGTGATACAAAGCTAGAGCTAAAGCTAATGATGTGATGTTCATTGTATGTTACAGAAAGGAACGGTGCTAGATTCAGGAGGAAGTCAGGCTAGCTTCTTGATGCAGGCTTTTACTTTAACCAAGCGTTCATTCATCAATATGTCAAGAGACTTCGGATATTACTGGCTTAGGCTTGTGATTTACATTGTTGTCACAGTCTGTATTGGAACCATCTACTTGAATGTGGGGACAGGTTACAATTCAATTCTGGTACTTTTTCTTTTCCTCTGCCCCTTGACCTAAATCCGTGCTGTGAATAGCCTCTCAACTTTGCACTGGTTAGAGTCATATTAAATTGAACTAAGAATTATTATTATGAATGACTAAATGTGAAGATTTATAAGATAGATGAAACTGCTAGATGAAGTTTTAGTTATTTAAGCTCTGCATATTTCACAGGCTTTGGCAATTAACAACTGTCTCCCTTCTTTCTCTTTATAAGAGAGAGTCAGAAAAAAAAAAAAGAAAAAGAAACTGTAAGGGTGAACTGAGTTCACCCATATGATAAGAGTCCATCAGTGAGAGAACAGCATAATCAGAACTTATTATTATTGTTATTGTACTTGAACTACTGTTTTGAGTTTTGACTATTGTTCTTTCTTTTCCTGGAACAGGCGAGAGGTTCCTGTGCCTCCTTTGTCTTTGGTTTTGTAACTTTCATGTCCATCGGCGGATTTCCTTCGTTTGTGGAAGATATGAAGGTGAAATTGTTATTCCATTCTATCTTCATTTATGATAAGTTTGCTAGGAAGGTCAATTATTTGAATATCTTGGCCTTTCATTTTTTTCGAAGGTGTTCCAAAGAGAAAGGCTGAATGGCCACTATGGAGTGACCGCTTTTGTGATTAGCAACACAATTTCTGCAATGCCATTTCTGATAATGATCACTTTCATTTCTGGAACTATTTGTTACTTCATGGTCCACCTTCACCCAGGTTTCGAACATTATTTATTTTTCGTATTGTGCCTTTATGCAAGTGTCACTGTTGTTGAGAGCTTGATGATGGCCATAGCTAGCATTGTCCCCAACTTCCTCATGGGCATCATCATTGGAGCTGGAATTCAGGTTTGTATTTTTCATGGTTTTTCTGAAATATAAGTATCAATTAACTAAATGATCTGATGCATGGCACGTACTGCTTAAGGTTATGACTAGCAAATAGCAATTTATTAATTAATTTCTTACTTTTCCAAATGTCAGGGAATATTTATGCTAGTGTCTGGGTACTTTAGGCTTCCCAATGACATACCAAAGCCTGTTTGGCGTTATCCAATGTCCTACATTAGCTTCCACTTCTGGGCTCTGCAGGTAACCTGATATCAAAACCTACCTCATTAGTCAGGGGATTCTCATCAAATGCTGAAACATATGTATCAAATGCTGAAATTACATATTATTGTTATTATTATTATTTCAGGGGCAATATCAGAATGATCTGCGAGGATTGTGGTTTGACAACCAGACACCAGATCTTCCCAAAATTCCTGGTGAATACATCCTGGAAAATATATTCCAGATCGATGTGCACAGGTCAAAATGGGTAGATCTCAGTGTCATCTTCAGCATGATTGTCATCTACCGCATAATCTTTTTTATTATGATCAAGATAAGCGAGGATGTTACCCCTTGGATCAGGGGTTATATGGCTAGGAGAAGAATGCAGCAGAAGAATGGAACTCAAAATACGACCGTAGCTCCTGATGGTCTCACCCAGTCCCCTTCTCTGAGGTCTTACACCACGAATCGACCTGCTCGAACTCTTCAAAGGTAGATGAAAGAGGTGCGGCAAGGCATATGTCCCTAATGTAGCAAATGCTATGAGAGATGGAATCATATATATAAATTCTTCTAATGATCTACACATTTTACATTGTGATCTGAAATTGTATCTAAGCCTTTCAGTTTGAAGGGATGTTATTGGTACAAATGAGCGCTATGAAGTCCTATTTACGTCTGAAACAAAAGGAAACACAGTACTCATCTTTCACCCTTCCCTAATCTATATATTTATACTTGGCAAGCCATCAAATTGGACCCTCAACCATGCTCGAGGATCTTAAAATTTTTTTTGGTTCTAATAATTTTTTTTTTTTTAAAATTAGATCATATTGGATCTTATTTTAAATTGCTTTTACAATTAAGTCTTGTAAGTGAAACAAAATTTTAATGGTTAATTAAGGAAAAATTATTTAGACTAATAAATAAACTGATAATTTTTAAAAAAATATATTTCATCTAATTATAAAATTTTAAAAATTTTTAAGTCTACATATTAATTTTTTATTTTTTAACTTTGATTAAAAATTTATTTAAATTTTTCTTTAAATTTGTTATAAACTTCAATTTTTTAAAACTTTACAATCAAGTGATATACATTTAAAAAATTTTTTTATTAGTTTTAATCATTAATTTAAATAATTTTTCGTTAGTTAACTACTAAAATTAAATTGATGAATAAAATTTTATTATTGAACTATTAAAATTAAATTATGAATAAAATTGATGAATATACATATATATATATATATATATATATATTCATCAATTTTATTCATAATTTAATTTTAATAGTTCAATAATAAAATTTTATTCATCAATAGTTAACTAACCAAAAATTATTTAAATTAATGATTAATATATATATATATATATATATATCACTTGATTCTAAAGTTTTTAAAATTTTTATGTCTAAAAAATTTTAAAAAAATTAACTTTTTCTTAAAAATTACTGTATAGGCTTAAATTTGCAAACTTTTATAATTAGGTGATTTATATTTTTTCGAAAAACTTTATTAATTTTATTTATTAATCTAAATAATTTTTCATTAGTTAACCTTTAAAACTTAAATTTTGTTTGACTTATAGAATTTAATTGTAAGAATTTTTTAAGATAAGGTCCAATATGATCCAATTTTAAAAGAAAAGGTTAATATTATGACAGAAAAAAAAAGCCTTTAAAATTCAAGGATTTCTTGTAGAAATATATCAAAAAAGAAAAATATTTACAAAAAATACTGTTGACTAAAACTATTTTTTTAAAACACGGTCTTTTTTAAAAACATGGAATTTTTTTTTTCAAATCTACGGTCTCTTTGTTTTCTTCTTCTCTCTTTTTTTTTTTCTTTTCCTCTCCACTTCCTTTTCTTCTCCTTCCTTTCTCCTTCTTCTTCTTCTTCTTCTCTATTTTTTTTTCTTTGCAACTTTTTTTCTTCTCCTTCCTTCCTTCTTCTTCTCCCTCTTTTTTTTTTCTCTGCAATTTTTTTTCTTTTCTCTTCATCCTTTACTCTTGCATGATATTGTCAATATCGTCTCCAAAACAAAACTAAACAACTAGAAATTTTCTCTTCAAAAATTATTATTCATGGCTTTTTTTGATTTGTTGATTCTTTTCCCTTCTATGACCATTAAAGATTTTAAAGACAAAACATGCAGAGAGAAAGTGCGTAAAATTTTCTTTTAGATTTTTTTTTTGGGAAAAATAAGAGTTTTTATATCTAAAAACTTGAACTTTATAATTGTTTTGGGCGTTGAAATTTGAGTATTATAATTGTTCAAGTTTTATTTGTTTGGATTGATAAAACTATGTGTTTTTTTGGTTCTTGGTTGTTTTGGCGGTGATTTTTTTATGGTTGTTTTAACAATGGTTGTTTTTCTAGCTATTTTCATGGTTGTTTTTGCTTTTGTTTTTTTGGTTGTTTTTATGGTTATTTTTTAGTTTTATGAGGTTGTTTTTCTTGTTTTGGTTCATGGTTTTTTTTCCTAGTTGTTTTGGTAGTTGTTTTGAATGTTGTTTTAATGGTTGTTTTACTAGTTGTTTTGGCAGTTGTTTTTTCAGTTTTATGAGTTTTGTTTTGTAATGATTTTTCTGGTTGTTTTGACAAATGCCTACTAAAATAACCAACACTCGCCATCTTCTTCTTCATCATTTTCTTCTTCTTTTTTTTGAAACTCATCATCTACAATTAAAAAGTTTTTTGTTTTACTTTCTTATCAGCATTATGATCTTTTTCTTTTTCAGATTGTTTTTTGAAAAAAAAAAAAGAAAATAGAAAAAAAGGGAAAGACAAAGAAGAAATTACTTAGGGAAAAAAATGGACAAAATAAGAAACAAAGAAAGAAAAACATAAAAATGAAAAAGAAAAAAACGCCAAAACACCGTGATTTTGAAAATATTTTTGTTACTACCGTATATTTGGAAAATTTTTGACTAGCCTTAGTGATTTATGTAAATTTCTCTAAAATCTAATAGTAACTTCATGTATAATTGAGGGTCCAATTTGACTTCCCAAAATGGAAAACATTATTCTCACTTCCCAATTTCCTTTTTACGCTCCCACTATCGAAATATTACTGTATTTAATTCCTTCTACATTATGTTACAGTAATATCTTTATGTAGATTATACAAAATCTTTTACTACTAGTTATTAATTTTTTTTGGATAATTATAAGTATCGAGATAATTTTTTTCTTTTTCATACTTTCACATCCAAAATAAAATATTTCATTACACAAAAATTGAAAATATAATAGTTAAAATTTTTTCTATTAATTTAATATAATAATATTTAACTTATTATGCAAAGTAATAAAATGGAATCTAAGTAATTAAAAATTAAATAGCACAATTTATGTGTAAAAGATAATAATCAAATTAAAATAAAATGTTTAAAATTTTTATTTATTACTTTTATTGTAAAAAAATATGATGACATTTGATTTTTTTTATCATTAATATGTACAAACAAAAAATATAGAATTGAATATAGCAAAAAAATTTATTGCTTTCACTGTAAAAAAGGCAAAAGGTGCAAATTGAACCCCCACGTTTTGCCCTAATTTTACATTGGACCTTTACATTTTTTTGTGCAAAATTGAAACTTCTCTTTTGTAAAGTTAGACTATATTGGACCTTTAGTGAATACAATCAAGTCTTATAACTTTTTTTTAGTAAAATTAAGTCATATAAATTAATAAAAAATTAATTTTAACAGTTAACTAACAAATGAAATTGACAATTTAAATATATATATATATAACCTAATTATAAAGTTTTAAAAGTCTTTAAACCTGTAAATAATTTTAAAAATTTTTTCTCAAATTTTAAAAACTTTATAATCAAGTGATATAAAATTTAAAAGAAAATAACTAATTTTCTTCGTTAATATAAATAGCAAATTGATAATTGATCCAAAATTTAATTTTAAGAGTGTGCTATGGATAATGTATTATTTTAATAGATAATATACTTTTTTCTTTTTTAAAATTTTCACTTTCATAAAGTCTATGCCTACAAATTTCACTTCTCTTTTTATTGTCTTTCATCCCTTATTTTTCTTTCCAAACATCATGTAAATGAAATAACTTAAAGTTTAACCTCTAAATAACTTGATAACTTGAGAGTGTGCCATAGAATTTATTTGCAATTTTAACTTTTTAAATTTGTGAAATTGTTATTATTAAACTAAATTCTAGTAATATAGTTGGAATTTCCAAATGAATTCCACAACTTTTAAGTCTATATTTTCAAATGATTAAAATCACACAAGAAAAAACATGATAACCATATTTGTAAATATAAAACTCTCTTACAAACTCAAACATCAACCATTTTCATGTTATCTTATAATATAACCAAAATAATACCTCAATCATACACAAATTTTCAATAACAAATAAACAATTTTCCATCTAATTTTACTTTGAATTAGCAATAAACTCATACTAAAATGTTCGATCGGGGGATTGAAGGAATTGAAAATCGTTAAGGTATAAGTAGGGTTGGCCACGGTTCCTGAACCGGCAGTTACGATTCATTAACCACCGGTTCATGGTTCAAGGTAGGTTCCATTTCGGCTAATTTTGGTTTGGTCTAATTTCGGTTCCTTTTGTCCAGTTTAATAAGTTAATTTCTTTTTTTTTTTGAAATTTTTTGGTTTGGAACCGACAATTCCGATTTCATGGAAAATGGAACCGGCCCTAAACCAACCCCTCCTCCGGTTCCAGACCAATTCGAGTTGATTCCAAATTTGACTAGTTCTGAGCCCAAACCGGCCAGTGGCCATCCCTAGGTATAAGATAGGAGATACGCGTGCATCATAGATAGTATTGCATTTTCAAACATAAGAAATTACTAATGCTTTTCAAACATGAGGACACGCGTATCTCCTATCTAATACCCTAACGCTTTTCAATTCCTTCAATCCCACGAACATTGGTTCCTTAGTTCCTTTTCTAGTATCTTCATTCCAAATTAAGATAAGCATCCAAATTAAGATAAGTTTTAGTGAAACTATTTTAGCTTTGGTTCCTTTTTTGTATATTCATTCCAAGTTTCATGTATATTATATTGGAGATGACAAAGATTCATTTTTCTGTTTAGTTCTGTAGTTTTCTGTTATTACTTGGATGGCCAAGCTCAAAATGATTTGAATAAAACTCAGAGAAAACAGCATATTTGATATGGTGCTTAAATTTTCGACACATTTTTTTTTCTCTAATTTTTGTTTTTGGTAATTGAAAATATGCATTGGATGTGAAAGTGGAGAGAGCAGAAGATAATGTCTTATTTTGATAAAACATATGATCTGATTTTCTTTTTCTATGTTGATGATGTTTAACATTTTGCAAATTGACCATGGCCTACCTTGTCAGTGCTTTATCGTTTTAGCATATAAATAGGATTTTATTATATATACCACTTTGAAGTTGGATTTTTGTTGTATCTCCTTTTTTTTTCCCCTTCCTGGAGATACTTATTTAGTTATTATAGCTATGAACTATGTTTTGTAGAAAGTTTATGAAATAGCTAAGCTCGCCTAATTGCAATATATGTTTTCTTTCAATCCTCACTTGTCATTGCTCACAAAATCTCTGCTGAAGCTTGATTTGGCTTGATTCAGATTGATTGGGTTTGACTCTAGGTTTGGACCTTCTTAAGAATCCATTTTTCATCTTATATATGTCATTAAGTGATTATGATATATGAGCGGAAAAGTCGATAGTTTTTTTCTAAAATGTTAACATGCAGTAAAGTCAATAACCATTTCTAAACTCGATCTGACATCCTCAACACCATCAATTGTTTATCTAAGATTTGCATTGGCTAGGATTGCTGTAACATGTGATGACTGGCCTTAATTTTGCTTTTTTGAACTAAATTGTTATTACATCCTCTTATTTCATGGATATTTTCATAATGCCCATGCTCTTTCACTCCCTCTCTTAAGAGTGCTTATGTGTGTGTTTAAAATATTAAATTATTCATGATCCAAAAAAAGGTATTAAAATATTTCATTGATGATGTATGACCATAAGTTATTATGTGGGCTGGTGGATCTTTAGGTTAAGCAGTCCGCAAGACCTATTAAAAGTAATTTACATCCATGCTATGCAAATCAATGTTTGTGATTTTTGTAAGTTTGCAGTTGGCAAAAATTCTCAGTGTACTTTATTTTTGTTTCCCTCTTTACAACATCTCACGAAGAAGCTTTGAATTCTACTAATTCTAATCTTTTAAGCTCTCCTCACAAAGAAGCTACTCAAAATAGTAGAAAAAGGTACGGTGTTTTCCTATTAAATTGTTGTTTTCTTAGTTTTGAACTAAAATGTGAAAATTCGTGAATGAAGTTATTTCAATTTGTCTTTATATTGAAAACGGGTAATTCAGAATACCTCAGACCTGAGGCACACCCACTGTATATATATTGCATTACAAATGAAGTTTGTTACAAAAGATAAATATGAAGAGTACAATACAACATAAACATCTTCTTGTACATATCTATAGTCTATTACCCCCCTTCAAGCTGAGCATAGGTAGCTATGCCCAGATTGTTTCTCATGGAAGAAAAAGTGCTAGTTAAGAGACTTTTTGTAAAAATATCAGCAAGTTGCTGCTGAGTGGAAATGTAATGAACAGCAATATCGCCCCATTGAACCCGTTCACGCACAAAGTGTAAGTCTACCTCCAAGTGTTTGGTTCGGGCATGGTTTACAGGATTGGTAGCAAGGTATGTTGCCGAAATATTGTCACAGAAAACTTCCAGTGGCAAGCGGGGAGTGATCTTTAAGTCAGTTAAAAGAGATCGTATCCAACATAGCTCAGCAACTACTGCAGCCAATGTGCGATACTCAGATTCTGCACTACTGCGAGAGACAGTATGCTGTTTCTTGGTAGACCAAGAGATTAAAGTATTACCCAAAAACACACAGTATCCTGTTGTAGAGCGCCTTGTGTCTGGACAACCGGCCCAATCCGCATCAGTGTAAGCAACAATATTATCCAAGGAGGACTTAGAAATAGGAAGACCATATGCCACAGTGGCTTTAACGTAACGAAGGATTCGCTTTACGAGTTGCCAATGGAAATCTTTTGGATTGTGTATGAACTGGCAAACCAAATTAACCGAGAAACTCAAGTCAGGACGTGTGAAGGTGAGATATTGCAAGCCGCCCACTATACTTCGATACAACGTGGGATCAGAAAACACATCATCAGAAGAAGAAAGCAGAGGCCGAAATGGTAGAGGAGTAGCAATTGGTTTACA
>CATIWK010219158.1:0-30519 GCA_949634005.1 Mallotus japonicus
TTCATTGTTGCAAGAACTGCACTTAGGCTGATGTTTGAAAGTTTCCCTCTTTTCTTACCCCTTTTTGGTCAGAGTCTAAATGGGTTATTAATATGAACCCACAAGGGGCAATGGATGAATGGAATGAGTAAGGCTCATTTAATTTTTTACTTGCTGTTGCTGCCTTAATGGCGGTCAATATTTTTATTTTACAAACAAATGCATTACTTTTTGCTATTAAAGGAAGCGAAAGAGCATTGACTTGTATTTGATCCATACATCCCTATTCTTAAAGCTTTGAATTTAGAATTTAGACATTTGGACTCTTATAACATAGAATAATCCCCTGGAGGCAAACTTCATGAGGGTTATAATCTAGGTGTTAGACACTTGAAACATCAGGATTTTTTTATAAGCACATGGCATTTCATGTGGTGACTTATGTTAGTGGGCCATAGACCTCTTAATGTCTTGATGAGAAAATTATTTTGTGTGCAGATTGTGACATGGGTGTGACATAAATGTCCTGCATAATTGATGATTTTGGTCACAGTGCCATTTTTTCTATAGGTGCTGTGTGGTTGTATATATTTTTTTTCTTAATTTGCTGTTCTATCAACATGGGTGAGTATGAGTATCAACTCCAACTTAAGAATTATTTACCATGGTTTTGGTGAATATCTGTAGTTGGCAGCATCAGTAAGCATTTCTATTTTACGTCTGTTACCTCCAAGGTTGCCACATAAATATTACTAACATTGCAGAACATGCTCCAACCTCCAAACTTTACTTCATTCATAAGCACTGCCTCCCAATGGATAAAAAAATTTTACGGTTTTCCTAAAATTTTCAGGAAACCTTTTGGACTTTCTAAAAAATATTTGAGGAAAAAAGAAAAGTGATGAAAATTACTGAATCAAGTTTACAGCCTATGTTACTGACTAGTAATCCAACTTCACATTCACTTCATCAATTTTCCAAATACTTGTAGTATGAAGATAGTGTTAATGCTATCTTATATTTCTTAAAATATATAAATCATTATTTTAAATTATATATTTGTATTAATGTTCCGTTGATCACTTGTTGATATTTTTATTTTAATTACGAGTGTTTCTTAGGTATATGGTAATATTGTTCTTTCAATATTTGAATAGGATGAAGATGAATTATTTTAATTTGGTGCCAAAATATAACCTCAGCTTATTTATATAAGTATGAAAAATATAAAAAGCAAGGGAAATTTTATCCTTACAACTAAAATGAACAGACTTTTAATTTTTGAATACTTTTTCTAGATAAACTCAAGGACTAAAACATGATTTACTCTTTTAGCCCAGACAAACAGTCATTAATGTGGTTATCTGGAAGTCTTTCTTATGGTGTAATAATTTGTGCATGGCATGTAAGGAACTTATGGAATTCTATATACATGTCTTGCAGTGAGAATACGAAGAATGTTCTGATTGCAGCTTCATTTATACACCTGAAGTGCAAAGAACATGTGAAGTATACTGCAGACCTGACTACTGTTAATCCGCGAATTTTGCTTTCTGGTCCTGCAGGTTTGTTGGTGATTTACTTGATTATATGTTTGTAGTTTTTATGGATTAATCCTCTTTATAATCTGAAATGTGAACTTGAAAATTTTTTTCATGAATTTTGTTTGCAGGTTCTGAGATATACCAGGAGATGTTAGCAAAGGCTCTTGCTAACTATTTTGGCTCAAAATTACTCATATTTGATAGCCATTCTTTTCTGGGTGTAAGCTAAAATTACTCTGCTTGATAGCACTTCTGACTTCATTTCATCATCTGTTTGGTGTAGAGTCAAATCAGTGGTTGAATCATTAATTGTGATTGTGCAGGGTTTGTCTTCAAAGGAAGTTGAATTTTTGAAGGATGGATTGAATGCAGAAAAATCCTGCACTTGTGCTAAACAGAGTCCTGTAACTATGGACTTACCAAAGAATGTGAATCTGTCATCACGTGTTGAAGCAGATACACCTAGCTCTCCAAATGCGCCTTCTTCCTCTGGACAGGAGTCTCAACCAAAAGTGGATGCTGATGCTGTACCCTCTTCTTCTGGGACATCTAGGAATTTTTTGTTTAAAATAGGTTTGGTTGGCCTTCCTTGTTTGATCTTCTAATTTATTTCTTGTTGTAGTTCCATTCATTCTTTTTGGATTCTGAATTAGCAATATGACCACCAAATGTGCTCTTCCAGGTGATAGAGTAAGATACGTCTATGGTGGCTTATACCCAACAGCATCACCATCACCATCAAGGTATGATATTCACACCAGTTCTAATTTTCTCTTGGTTATTTCTGTGGTTTAACTTGATTGTGGTAATGAATGCTGATTCCGCTATTTCTTACAAACTAAAAGCAGCATTAATTGATGGGTTTTCATGATATTAATTGTGGTGCATTTTGCCATAAATATGTCACTTATATGATTCCACTTTCATCTTTGACTATGGTATACTCAAATGAGAGTTTTTTTCTTTTCTTTTTGGTTAAATATCAAATAGAAAGTAAGAATCCACTGGGAGTGCATGCTCAGTCAATCAGGTGTTGCAGAATTAAACATTTTTATGGATAACAGAAAATGGTGGGGAAAAGAGAGAATTGCTTCAGCCTAGATTTATAAAAGTGAGTTGCACTTATCTGTGAATGCTCAGAATAGTGGCCGGTTCAACTGGGAGATATATTTGAAAAATATTTTGGACATGCTTGAGAAGCCTTGAGGGGGTTTTACTGGTGGATTGTTATTCACTTATCCAATTACTTGATGGTTGCCAAATCTAGTCCATTGTCAAAATTGAGAAGATGAAATTATGTGATTTTTTTTCGAAGTCAATTTGATTAGGTATAAAGTTGAAGTTTAAAATCTGCCAAATTATGCTGGTTGAAGGTGCTATTCTATTTATAACTAATAGGCTGATGAATAACAAATATGAAAGCCAGAAGCTGTAATGGGTAAGGTTAGGGCTTCAGGGCAATGTTAATAACAACACCATATATTTGCACTTTAAATTGGTGATAAACATGGTGAATACATTGAAAATTACACAGAACAATTTCTGGAGAGATTTATAGCTTATCTTTATTTCAGGAGTTGTTGCCTCATAAATTGGATCAGAAAATTGTCCATTTTGCCTTTATTCTTTTAATTTCCTTTCCCAAATGTCTTGTTTTCTCTGTTTATGCTTTGTTAATTTTGTATCTAGGGGCCCACTTAATGGAAGTCGTGGAAAGGTTGCGCTAGTTTTTGAGGACAACCCTTTGTCAAAAGTTGGGGTAAGGTTCGATAAGCCTGTGACTGATGGGGTCGACCTTGGAGGACTTTGTGAGGGAGGCCATGGATACTTTTGCAATGGTAATAGTGCACTTGGCTATGAACATTTCATGCCTAAAAATTTGTAAAGTAATCCTTTAGTTTTGCCCTAAACTTTTCTTTGTCCAGCTTTACTAAAGTTGTCTCTAACTCTCTCTAGTTACGGATCTTCGTCTGGACAATGTAGAAGATTTGGACAAGCTACTCATCAACACATTGTTTGAGGTAGGATACATTAGTTTGAGTAATTTGATTTGTTGGTTTTTGTCTGTACATCTCATCAGTTATAATAAACCTCTCACTATATCAGGCTGTAGAGAATGAGAGCAGAAATTTTCCTTTCATTTTATTCTTGAAAGATGCGGAGAAATCAATTGCAGGAAATCCAGATACATGTTCTACATTTAAAAGCAGACTTGAAAGGCTTCCTGATAATGTGGTAGCAATTGCTTCACACACACAGGCCGACAACCGTAAGGAAAAGGTAATGTTTTGTTTTAAGCTTGAAGAGGGGTTCAAATAGAGCACAACGACTTAAAAATGGGATGGCTTGTTCTTATTTCTTCTCAATTCCATTTACGGGACAAATTGCAACAGATATCTTACAACTGGAAACTTATTATCTACGAATGTGTATATCCATTTTATTGTGTAGATAATCAACCAAAAGACTCTTAATTGTCATCATTATACATGACCAACAATATCTTGAAGATGAGTTATTTTAAAAGAATTTTTAATAGGGTTCATTAGTCATCTATCTAGCTTTAAGTATTTGAAAGGGAATATGGTTCTTTGATGGGTGATTCTGCTGGGGAAACTTTGAGGAGTTCTAACACCATTAGTCTGCAGCACCAACACATCTTTGTACATATTATCTTCTGATCAATTTGCACATTGCTTGAGCATGAAATGGAAGAAACAATGATTATATCTTGAAAGTTGTAAATGACCTGCAAATGTGCATCGATTTAAAAAGTGGGTCCTTTATAGCATCAATTTAAAAAAATGGGTCCTTTATACCAACAAAAACTATGGCATTCCTGTAATCTGTTATCATTTTTTAGACTAGTTCCTCTTGCTTTACTGAAATATTTGTTAATGCATATGTATGTCTGGGGCCACAACACGTTATTGGATGATGCAAAGAAATTGATTGCTATATGAATGTGACCCAACTTAGCCTTGTTTCACATAGATACATGAGCTTTTTCCAACAAATATGAGTTTATTATCACTTTGAATTGATTAAAAAAAAAAAGAAAAAAGAAAGACAATAGATAGAATTATTTATCCTTATTTTGCTATCGAGCCCAAGTGTTTTAGTACTTCCAGTATTCGTTCTAGTTTCATCTTGAGATTTACAGGCTCATTTTGGAAGTTATGATTCATTTACCTTAGTATTTTTCTCTTGCAGTCACATCCTGGAGGTCTTTTTTTCACAAAATTTGGTAGCAATCAAACAGCACTCCTTGACTTGGCTTTTCCGGTAATAATTCTCTCTGTTTCTTGTTTGTATCTCTACAGCTTAGGTTTTTTTGGTTAAATTGGAGAGATTCCTTAAAATTTTTTATGAATATCTTTCAATTGACTTTGGAAGGCCTAGCCATTTCTATGTTTTCAGTCTTTTCAAATGACACATAGTGGCTGGTAATTGAAAAGTTTTTGTAAGTTATCCTGTGGCTGATGCACATTAGCGCCTGGTGGTTCTCTCAGGATAGTTTTGGAAGACTTCATGACAGAGGGAAAGAGGTGCCAAAAGCAACAAAAGTGCTGACCAAACTTTTCCCAAATAAAGTTGTTATTCACATGCCACAGGTCTGTGTGAATTGTGATTTAGGCCATATCACTATCATTACTATTATTCCTACATAATTTTTCTTATTGTTGTCGAGCTGCACGTTAGGGGTGCTTTTTAAATTCTTTTGCAGGATGAGGCACTTCTAGCTTCCTGGAAGCATCAGTTGGATCGAGATGCTGAAACCCTCAAAATGAAGGGAAATCTGAATCATCTGCGTTCTGTGAGAATTCTATCTTGCACTTTGATTTTGCAGCATTTTTGTATTTTTGTCATTGTCACACTGGTTGTTGTGGCTTAAGCGTTGTTTGTAGAGCTATATGATGTAACAATTTGTGTCCGTATCTGTTTAATGCTTAGTTTTGGGAGTTTTAGCTGTTTGTATCTTTTGCCTATTTGCATCTGCTACTCAAACATTTGTCTTTAACTATATAGGTTCTTTTACCTTGTTTCCTATATGAAAAACAAGTGGATAGTATCATCCTCACTTGTGAATGTTTTCAAGCTGCGTACCATAAGTTTGGTGTGTGATTGAAAGTGCGACATTTGCTGTTGTCATAGTTTGTTATTTCATATGATAGGTTCTGAATCGGGGCGGGATGGAATGTGAAGGACTTGAGACATTATGCATCAGGGACCAGACACTCACTAACGAAAGTATGTCTTCTTTAGTAATTGTAATATTATGCATTTCTAATCTTGTCTCTCAAAAAACCTCATGTTTTTTTGTGCATTGCAGGTGCTGAAAAGGTTGTTGGTTGGGCTCTAAGCCATCATCTAATGCAGAATCCCGATGCTGAAACTGATACTGATGCTGATACTAGACTTATTTTGTCTAGTGAGAGGTTCTTGACAGCTCATCTTGTGATGTTTCTAGATTGTCATCTGAAATATTAGTTATTAGATGGATAACATAATTGTATTTCCATTGTGCTTTTCTGGCAGCATCCAGTATGGAATTGAAATCTTGCAGGCCATCCAGAATGAGTCCAAAAGTCTGAAGAAGTCACTCAAGGTGATTATCCCATGATATTGCTTCCAAATGTCCTTTTTTTTCCCCATTTTTTAATTAATGTGTACGAGTTTTTTAAGGTATTTCTAGGAGCAAATTTTTGTGATGATCTTTTGCAAACTGTGAACTAATCTTCTGTGTAATCATTTTGGCCACAATCAGGATGTTATAACAGAAAATGAATTTGAGAAAAGGCTTTTGGCCGATGTTATTCCACCTAGCGACATTGGAGTTACATTTGATGATATTGGAGCTCTAGAGAATGTCAAGGATACTTTAAAAGAGTTGGTGATGCTTCCTTTGCAGAGGCCTGAGCTTTTCTGCAAGGGGCAGTTGACTAAGGTTTCTGTTATTCTCTGTATTTAGTAAAATAAATAATTTTACTTGAAAGCTGTTTCTGTTGATTCACTTGGCACAGAAGTTTGGTTGGCAAATGTAACTTTCAATCTTCTGTGCAGCCTTGCAAGGGCATACTTCTATTTGGACCTCCAGGAACTGGAAAGACTATGCTCGCAAAGGCTGTAGCAACAGAAGCTGGTGCAAATTTCATCAATATTTCAATGTCAAGCATCACTTCCAAGGTTAATATAGTTTTTAGGTCTGATATGATTTTTATACAGAGCTACTTTCTTGATATCTAACTCATTTTCCTCACTTGCAACAGTGGTTTGGTGAGGGTGAGAAATATGTGAAAGCTGTCTTCTCCCTGGCCAGCAAAATCGCCCCTAGCGTTGTCTTTGTTGATGAGGCAAGCTTCCTATAATGCTTTTATATATTACGGATTTTATTATCGTTTATGGATTCTTAGCAAATACTGACTCATCTCCTAATTTTCACCCCTTTTCCCATTTGGTCTGTTTTCGTTGTATAGGTCGATAGCATGTTGGGCAGGAGGGAGAATCCAGGGGAGCATGAAGCCATGCGGAAGATGAAAAATGAATTTATGGTGAACTGGGATGGCCTACGTACCAAAGATACAGAAAGGGTTCTAGTACTTGCAGCAACAAATAGGCCCTTTGACCTTGATGAAGCAGTTATTAGAAGGCTACCACGAAGGTTTCTTCTTCTTCTTTGTCACAGAAGTGTCCCTGATAGTCATGTTTTTAAATATCCATACCAGCCACTGCGGAATTTCAGCCTCCCGATACGTTATAAGGGATTGGGAAATAACACATTTTCCTTCTGTTTTTCAAATTCTGCCTATATTTTCTCTCTCTCTCTCTTCTTTTTAGCTTTCCAAATTAATATAGTCTCATTACTGGAGAGCCATTAACCAAAATACTCGAACGGGGAACTGTTCTCAGAAATTAATGGTAGCAGTGATTGTTTCAGTTCAGTACAGTCTTATTCGGTCCGATACCGTTACATTGAATCTGATACTGATGCAGTTCAATACTAATAGGCAATAGCAAAAAGGTGTATGATAAAGTCATTTTGTGTCCCCATATATTACTTTAAATTTTTTGATGAATGTTTATGTGCAGGTTGATGGTGAATCTGCCTGATGCTCCAAATAGAGCAAAGATTTTGAAAGTTATTTTGGCGAAGGAGGATTTGTCCCCTGACGTTGATTTTGATGCAACTGCAAGTTTGACAGATGGATATTCTGGAAGTGATCTGAAGGTATTTGTTCTCATTCTTGTCCTTCATAAGTTTGATATGCAATGGAATGGTTTTTTGTTTGTTTCTTTTGATATCTTATTCAGTGATGATTTCAAAATCAAAATTTCCTTGTAATTTCTTACATGTTATGTTGCAGAATTTATGTGTAACCGCCGCACACCGCCCAATTAAAGAGATACTGGAAAAGGAAAAGAAGGTAACTTTTGCTGTTTGTTTTTCTTCTATTTTCTGAAAAGCAATTATTTAAATACATCAAATACTTTAATTGATGGGGTGATCATAATTATGTTCTCAGTGTTAGCTTTCGAAATCTTTACAGATTACTTAGGACATCTTACATGTGTCTCATTCTTTCAGCATACCCTTCTATTTGCAAATCCACACATGCCACCCACAAAAGATAATGCCTGCCAATAATTTGGATGTCATGTGGGAATGTAAGACGTAAAATGTTGTTGTCTTATTGAAGTTCATCTCTGGCACATGCAAATAATTTGTTTCAGAGCTATTTTCAATTGCAAGTGGCTTTGTTTCAGATTTTTTTTGGGAGGCTTGGATTACGATCGGTCTAGCTTTTAACATATTCTAGTATGTTCAATTAATGGCAGGAACATGCTACAGCTTTAGCAGAAGGTAAACCTGCTCCAGCTTTGAGTGGCAGTGCTGACATACGGCCTCTTAATATGGATGATTTTAAATATGCTCATGAACGGGTAAAAAATTAATGATCTTTGCTCATGGTATCTGCTTTGCCTTATCTATATATTGCTGTATTTATTTTTGAACTCTTCATACGGAAATAGGTATGTGCAAGCGTTTCATCCGAGTCAGTTAACATGACTGAGTTGCTACAATGGAATGAACTTTATGGCGAAGGTGGTTCTAGAAGAAAGAAGGCGCTCAGCTATTTTATGTAAATTTCCTTGTACAAAAGCTTCTCTCGGTATTCTGTTGATTCTCTTACCCCAAGTAATTTGCTGCCCTCACCCCTGGGCTTGTTGGGGGGCCATTTTGTATTTTAAGATGGGAAGTATAGGTTTTCTAAATTATATCTTGTTATCCCGAGTTCTGGGGATGGTCGGTATAAATGGCTAAAAGCTACTGTTATGTTCTCTCCGTCCCCTTTCTGCTGTCATAAAGAGCATTTCCTTTTGAATCTAAGTTATTAACATCCTGAAATAGAAAAAAGAGGAGAAAAAACTGGAGATGATGTGAATATATTGTATTGTTTATTATTCTTTTATGGTGTTGTGATAATCAAAACAATAAGCTAAGTGCCAGGATTTTTTAGAATTCTCCAATTTTTCTCTTTGGTCTTTATTTTTGGAGTGTGTTAGGTCTTGCTGAATAGGGAAGGAATGAATACAGCGGAAAATGTAATGTAATGGCTAGCTAATGCTTCATCATTTTGTAATTTTCCTGTGGGTGAAACATTTGTATTTTTTTGGTTGTGGTCCGAAAATGCTGTCATCTGTTCATTTTTTTGTTTTTTTGAACAAAAAAGTCATTTGTCATCTGTTCATTTGATGAAATTATTTTAGCAAACTAAGGCTAAAGTTTATGTTATGGGATTTTTACATTGTGTTTTTTCAATTATTAAGTTGCTTAATTATAGCCCTTTTATTTGTAAAAGCCTTCAAGTTGTAATTGCCCTTAACATGTGTTGGCCCTTTTCTTTAATCTAATGAATATCTACTATTAAGGTTGTTCACAAAAAAAAAAAAAGAGTTGCTTTTATCTTATAATTTTGACTCCTCGTTTTATTGACCATTAATGGCTTTTAAAGAAATTTAACCAATAGTATTTATTTTTTTTTTCATTCTTCTTCATTTATGAAATTTTGATGAATTCATGGAATCAGTTCTATGAACAGTTCAAAAATTTAATTGTAACTGTAAGATCAACTGCAAAGAATGGAATCTGCTTATTTTGTTCTAAACAAAATTTTTTTTTTCATAAACCCCAATTTCAAAAATAACACTAATCAATAGGGGTATTAATTTATTATAAAAAGCTCTAATAATTATAAACAATTAATTTTATACAAAGTACAAACTATACAATTATGCTATATTTTTGGCATGCAACAACTTAAATGGAAAAAAAATATATCAAAATTAACGAAAAAGGCACTAATTACATTAAATGTTGAACAATAACAGTGGAGCAATTGAACAAAAACGAAAAAAAAAAAAAGACAACAATAATAAGTTTCCTGATTATCATGTATGAGAATGACCCAAAAATTTTATAGTACAGAATGTTGTCTCTCCTCCTACAACGTGACAAAAGAGTGTTTTACCAACCCATGAGGCAGAAAAATCATTCTATTAGCAGGCTCAAACTTATAATCAAGTGTTCTTAGCGGACACGGAATGAAAAGAATAAGGGAAATTACATCTAAAAGCTGCCTGCAGAAAATGCTCAGAAACTAATCACACTTTGTCTATCTGGAGGAGCAACACATTGCCACAGGGAACGATATGCTGGAATATTAGCTGCCTCAACACCAAGGGCTGAGAGGGTGCGTCCATACTCCTGATAAAAGTTTGAATACACATTAATCTAGTTATTCAAAGTCAGTTCATTCTAGCTTGTATAGTGCAGGCATGAGAGCACAAGAGAGGATCAAAGATTACCTGGATATCAAGGAACAATTGCATGCATATCTTGTCCGAGTTGGCAACACTTTGGTCAGAGACATCTGAGCTTGCCCCAACTAATCTTTGGGCACCCTGCCGAATTCTCTGTAGTGAAACTTCAGTTTTCCTAGCCTGGGCCCGACAAAACAAAAAATTAAAGAACTTCAAAGTGAAAATGTACTGACAAATTGAAAGATTTTAATCTTGGACACTAACCACGCTGACAGTTTCAGCAGCTAATTCATAATAACGACTGGTAATTTCTGTTGCTGCACCAATCAGTAACTCCTTCCTCATTTCCTCGGTTAAATAAGCCATTGCTCGCTCCCCATCCAGAAAAGCCTAAAAGCAATGAGCAAATTAACATCTATTATACAACTACAACAATATAATATCAGGATTCAGGAAGTTTGAAGCTCAAGTAAAATATTTAATGATATTGCAACAGATATATCCATTGAATGTTGAAGCCAGAGCAACTCACAGCCCAGGCAGAATTTGCAGTGAATTACAAGGATGAGAAGCAAAAGTACCGAGACTATGATTACATAAAAGAAAATCATAGTTAAGGTGCATGAAAGTGTACTGGTTAACAAAATAACAAGCCTTCAAACATTAGATACTTCTCCAATAACTACTACTAGCACAAAACCAACCTTTACCTCACTCCTAAAACACATATGGACTTCCTAGACTAGAGTAGCAACAACTGGACTAACCCATGTCAGGGAGCTAATTAACAAGCTCGGAGAAAACATACCTTTAAAGGATGCAACACCCCTGATACATAGGGTGAATGTCTCTGAGGAAGAGGCTTATTAGTCATCCTGTAAGTTGCAGATATTCCCTTCACCTGTCTCAAGTCCTACAACATTTTCAGGCCAAAAGGTTATACAGGTCAGTTTCTATTGAAACCATTTATAATTGAATTAAATCATGAAACATAAGTACTCTAGCAATACAGGCTATCTCTATTATCCACATCCAGAAAAAAAAAAAAAAAAAAAAAAAAAAAAAAGGCATCACAGTTAAGTAATAACGAAGTAATCTCATCCTATACATCACTGATCCAATAATTTCCAACATAAAGCATACCTCAACGGCCTTATTGACTAGTGTCTCGACGATTGCATTGATAGCACGTGGTGCTAAATCATTTAACGATTTTCCACCTTGTAAAATGCTCTGTTTTACTAGATCACGAGTGCCCGCAGAACATGAAGAGAGAAGCTGAAGTACTTGATCAACATAGTCTCCACACACCACCATGCCCAGACAGTTTACATCATGAATAATCTGCAAGATGAAGATCCTCTATGAAAATGTGCCCATATAACCTTTGATAAGATACAGGTTACAGCATAAGTAACATAAGCATGGTAAAATCATGAAAAAATACCTACATAAACAAAATCATCAACCGAGGCTGAAATAGCCCACTCATATCCAGAATTGGAGCCTGAATTACCCATCTTCCGTGCAGCCAGCCCAGATGATAACCAATTTGAATATCTATTGGGAATTCATTAATGGCAATCAATCATTGATAATAAAAACTGAAATGACTGATAAAAATTATCGATCTTTTATTAAACTACCTTGCAAGAAGTTGTAAAGATAAACGAAGAAACTTGTCCGAGCAGGAGAGGATGAGAACATCTTCTCTCCAACAAGATCTCAAGCTGTCTAAAAGAGTGGTACTTTGTTTTAATGTAAGGTCTTGCAAATTTCTTTGACCAGAATGTAAATTCTCAACTGGGACAAGACTGGTTGCTGCAAGTGCAGAATCTAAAGCTCCTGCGATTTCCTGAAATCTACAGTACATGGACATATAAGGGCAACCTTTTGATGATAAATAAAAGCAAACATCTAACACTTCGGCAGCATACCTTAAGGAGAAATAAACCCCAATGTTCCACTGTTTCATGAACTCGACGTACACATCTTCCCCTCGAAATTTAGCAACAGCCGATCTGGATGGACAGTAGCCTTGCATGGCAATTGGATGTTATGATTATAATGACCAACATAACGGATTACATTATATATATATTAAGGGGGCAAGGCGGTTCCTGGAGTACCTTCAAGATGAGCCAAGAAATCCAGACTTGATTTATAATTCATCAAAAATTCAGTTGGTCTTCCAGGGGAAAAAGCACCTGGTTTTTCTTTTTGAATTGCTGAGAGAACCTCTTTCAGGATTGAGTTCGCTAGGAAGTCAAAAGCATGAAGACCCGAATTCTCTGGACCACAAAAACATAAAATAAAAACAAGTACAGAAGCAATTCAATACCATTTGAAAATGGCGGGATCAAGTATAAGAACTGCACAAATATGTCTTTCTAAGACAGGCAAACAAAAGAAAATTTAACACATGATTAATTTTTATAAGATACAAAGCGCCAAAAAAGGATAGATGCTATAGGAGCAGCACAATCAACATTAAACTCATTCTCAAGTTCTTTCCAATAGATGAATTTGTCAATCTATAAGCAGGGTCAGCCATGCTTAATGTAAAGAAAGTTTTCTATCCAAGCAGCACAATAATCATCATTGTCTAAAAAAAACCAGTCAAAACAAGCTGAAAAAAATGTCAGGTAGGTGGGTCTTCTGTAAAAGTTAGATCAATGATTACAGTACATAACTGATAAAGCTTGGATCAGAATTCAAATGTGCTATGAAAGAATGCAATTTGAGAAAATAATGCCGACACCACATCCAACCTCAAAACAAAGCCACAAAAAGAAAAAAAAAACAAAAACAAAAACTTTTGGCAACATGAATTATTAAGACAATTTTGTGTAATAACAAGATGCATGAAATTACCTGTAGAAGATATTTCCAAAAGGAATTTACAATCTTTCTCAATGCACTGCTTAATTTGGTGATAATCATTTTCAAGTACATCTGCAGATGCCCCACCAACCATTCCTGAAGGTCCATGTGGAATAATTTTCTGTATTAACGGAGCTACAATAGTTGTGCGAAAAATTTCTTCTGCACTTTTGGTATTATCAATGGCAGCATATGCACGCAAACAGTTGTAAATTGCATTTTCATCTCGGTGTTCCAACCCATCAACGAAACAATGTCCTAAACTCGCATCCAATAGGAGGCTTGCACTTTGAATCCTCTTCTCCATATTATCAATGAAAGGAAGGTTCTGTACTGGCACAACAGAAAAAATAGATGAGTGCTTGTATATAATAGTTGACTCAACAGTTTACTACATTCTGTACGCTTAGACAGTTTAAATGGCTCCTAAACATAACCAAAAACGTGAGAGCCAAAAAATGAGACCTGTGTATGAGCAACATAGAACTTTAGCCGATTCATCTCACTGGCAATTCTCTCCAGAAGCATACTTTGAGTCTCTCTCAAATTTGTTCCATTCTCAATGGATTGCAATGAAGTGCCATTACGCATTGCATTCTTTACAGTGGAACTCACATCTCCGTTTGACCAGTCTGCAGGGACACTTGGTAGCTCCTTTATAAGTTTCTCAACCTGCACAAAAATCAAAAGTACATATAAATAACAACATTATTACAGCACACAGCTACAAAATTAAAAAGCAGAATAATAGCATAAGCATAAAATAAAGACTTCAATTGAATTAACAATATGCCTTATCCGGGAAGAAATCATGGGGACGATTTTAATTGAATCAAAATCTTGCAAAATCATTTCAATTTTGGCATGATTTAATTTCTTGAATCGAAAGAACTCAATTATAGCACCTATAATTGAATTGACTAAATATAATTGTATTGTTTACACTTTCCAAACAAACATTATATTCACGATTACGATTGTGTAAACATGTACTGAAATATGCATCATATCACATGAAATAAAAGCCTCAAATTTCAACGAATTTTACCTTAGAAACAACATGAAACGTATCCAACAACAACTCCAAAACCTCTCTGGCAGCAGCAGCCTCCGATCTCTGTTGCAATCCATTCCTCAAAGCCACAAGCGAACTTTCGACGCTTCCTCTAAATCCCTCGATCTTTTCACGTAACTCCAACAGCGGCGCGCGCATTCGCACAACAGCGGCATCGACGTCGACGAGCTTAGTACTGAGATTGACGAAATCGGCATAATCGCGGTTAATTAAGTCGATTAGTTCGTGATTGAGGGAGGATAAATGGGAGTGGAGCTGCGAACGGAGTGTGTCGAAAGGAACGAAGGTTCGGAGCTCCGAGATGTAGGATTCGGAGTCGAATGTAGGAGAGAGGAAGAGGTCTGGTTTGAACCAAAGCGGGTGGGAGTCTAGTGGATCCGAGAAGAGATCCGTGGCGGATCTTGGCTGTGGAGATGGTGATGAATCCACCATTTGGATTTTGATTTTTCTGGTTTGTTTTGTTGCCTTGTGCAGTAAAGCTGAGATGTTAGCAGGAAGATCTGAATGTTACTGGTGGAATTTCAAGACTTCCTTTTATTTATGCAACATATAAATTATAAATTTAAATATAAAAATAAATGTATTTTTTTTTATCTATATACATGTATCATTTTTATGTTTTAGTTATAATTTATTATAAATTAATAATTAAAAATTTTAAATTAATTATCATTTGATTGTACCAATAGTCATTTCATTTCAAACATTTTCAAATGTATTTCAAATTTATTTAAACCAAATATACTTTATTAATAAAAATTAATTTAGTTTCAAATAAGTCCAATTAAAATTCAAAATAAATTTTACAAAGTTTTCATTTAAACTAGACATATTTACTTACCTCTTGTTTGGTTTAATTTCACTATAAAATTCATTTTATTTTCAAATAAATAGAATTTATTTAAACCAAACATATTTATTAATAAAAATTGATTTAATTTCAAATAATTTCATAAAAATTAAAAAGTTAAAATTCAAAATAAATTTTACAAAGTTTTCATTTAAACCAATCATATTTATTTAGATTTGCAAATGAATTCCACAAAAATTTATGAAATTCATTTGAACCAAACAAACCTTTAAATTTACAAATAAATTCCATAAAATTTTATAGAATTTATTTGAACTAAACAAACTTTAGTAGTCAAATGCTCACTTTTCTCAAAAATATTATGAGGTGCATTATTCTTTTTTGAATAAATGAGAGGTAAAAAGGAAGAGGGATCGAACTCATGTCCTACCTTACAATGTCCATCAAAATTCATACATCTATCGATTTGTAAAATTTATTATTTAATAACGGATTATTATTATATATTTTAACTATATAAAAACATTTATACATTAAATATTATAAATCAAATATAAAAAATTAAATATATGTTACATTTGTAATATTCTTTATTCTTACTATGTTAATACTTAAATGAGCATATCCCAAGTGCATTTCTTGTGTTCTTTTATTTCTTAAAACATGTAAAATACAAAGATTTGATTCAACCAAAAAAAAAAAAATGTTAATAAGAAAAAATTGGTAGATGAAACCTATTATTGATTTTATGGACAAGAAACATAAATGGGTTCTTAACTACTCCCTTTTTCTTTCTTTGGAGAAAAAGCAGCAGTGTTTAGCCATAGCTTGATTTACATGCTTAATTCTACTGCGGTTATGGTGCTGCTGCTCTGACATCAATCTTTGTTGTTTTGATTTGCCTGGAGTACTAGTGGTTGTGGTGGTGGTCGCAGTAGCTTCGGTGGTCTCTTCATTCCAACATTCATCTTTAAGGAACTCCAATAAGCTTGTGTGACTGCTTTTGGAGAAGGAATCTTGAAAGATATCTGAAAGGTTCTTCTTCTCTTCTGATCGATGTGTTTCTTCTTCGGAATCGCCTTCCTTCTCCTCTAATGATTGAAAAACCACCCCACTGATGCTCTCTCCTGGGCTTGAAGCCATGCTGCAAGATCGGCTGAATTCTGAAAGAAGGGTCGAAAGAGTTTTACGGTGCAAGGCTTTATGTGCAGAATCTTAATCATATATTGAGTAGCAAAAGTATAAGGTTATGTCACCTCCTTTGACGCTAAAGAAATCATCCTCCTCAGACTCAGTGTCAGATCCTCGAGCGGTCATTTCTTTGCCAGCACCTACAGAAAATGAACGCAAGATTTACATTTGCATATATGTGAGTTGTTTGATACATATGTAATTGAATGATCGATGAAATTTAAGGTGCAAAAGAGGTGCAATTAATCATACCAAAGTTCTGGGAATTTGTCATATCTACTACACTGATATCATTATTATCATGTGAAGTTCCCAAATGGAGTGGCTTTTCCTCGGAAGAAGGCGGCATTAGAACCTTGTCCATCGTATGATGACTCATAGATGAATACAGTATTTTGTTGACTGTTCCTTTTCATATATCAATGCGTCTTATGCGGAGGTTTATAGAAACAGGAAGGAAGAAGAGGAGACCAAGATGAAGACAGAGCGAAGCGGAACAAGAAATTTTCCTTGGATTGTAGACTCAGCTGGACAAGAAGAATATTCCTGAAAATACAAACACAAGAAAACGGAGAGCAGAACGCATGGGTTTAGCCGTATGACAGTTGCCATTAAGGCTGGAACGTCTGCTTGTATGTTGTCCTGAATCCTGATAAATTGACCAAAACCACTGCAAACTTTATATAGAATTGATCAATGGACCAGCACCATAAAAAAAAAAAAAAGGTTTTCCAGAATGCACCTGGCAGATGATGCGGGGCGTGTCCCTAAAATTGTTCGATAAGAGAATAATCAACATTCCAAAAAATCTAAAAATTGAATATTAAGATCTGAAACCCTTATCATAACAACCCAAAAATAATACTAATAATAATTCTCCAAGAAAGGAGACTTTGTTCCAAGTTTAATATTTGCTTAAAATGTTGTAACACATTTAAGTAAATATCAAACTTGGCTTAAAATGTGAGTTTGAGTTATGGTGTATGTATTCGTATTAAATTAATTGTTGGGAGAGTTGAATACCGATGGTTTATATCAAAAATCCAAAAATACTGTAATGCGACATGAAATACGTATATGTATATATATGGGCAGATTTGATTCCCAGATTTCATACAAAAGCATAATTAAGATGGTGAGCAAGCAATCTAACGACTCCAGAACAACACTGATTAAATTACGTATTACAGCAGACTACAAAAAAACAGAGAAAAATTTGTAAGATTACTGCATCATGATCCTAAATTCTTCAAAGCTAAGAACACCATCACCATTAAGATCAAACTGACTTATCATCACCGTGCATTCTTCAAGTGACTTCGACTCACCAAGTCTTTTAAACATCTTTCTCAAATTTTTAGGCGTGATAAATCCACAATCATCTACATCATACATAGCGAAAGCTTCTTTCAGATCTTGCAACTTCTCTTCTTCTCCTCCAGCTTCCATCAGGCTAACAAGATCCTCCAGTTTCAAAAATCCATCTCCATCCGAGTCCAACAATTGCACTGCGCTTTCTGCCTCTTGCACGACCAACTTCCCTCCTATCAAACTTGCGAGGTCGCTTAGTTCTGTTGGTGAAATCTTCCCATCACCATTTTTATCAAAATAGTGAAAAATTGATTTGAATTCTTCTCCCTTTCTCATTGCACTAATATGCAAGTGATGTGAACCAAATTCAAGAAGATGCTAATTTGAAAGCAAAGATTTCTTGTGCTATAATGAACATGGTGAGCTTCTCTATATATATGTGTGTGTGTGTTGAAGGGTGTACGTGTAACATACGAGGCTCTTGACCTGAAGTTTCATCATACTTGAACTTTCAATAGAGTGAAATAAGCGTTCAAAAGAAAAAGATAAAAAGAGGAATAACGTGAGAATTGTGCTCTAGATAGCCCTATAGTCGTAAATGAAGCAACCTACGAGGAAAAAAAAAATGAAGAAAGCAACATTTTTGTGCAGGAAGTTTGAATTTCTTTAAAAAAATATCTCGGAATCAAGCCTTATGTATGAAGAAATAAGCATTATGAGAATTTTTATTTTTTTTTAGATTTATTCAGTTTGAAATACAAAATAATCAAAATCCATATAATTAGTGGATGGATAGCATGTGAAAAAAAAAAAAATCTAAATCAAAAAGCCATGGTCAACAGCTGACTTTGCAAGAAAATAATTTGCATTGACCATGAACATTCTAAAAAAAATTGAAAGGGAAAATGATAAATGGCGCGACTTAGTCTACAATGGCGTCGCGAATCACGTCATTTACCATTTTGCCCCCCTTTACTTATATATATATATATATAATTAATTTTACAGGCTATAAATGTTTAAATCCTTGTACAATTTAAATTTAGATTTAAAAAAAATTAAAATTCAAAAAAATAAATATTAATTAATAGTAGGGGCAAAAATAAAAATTATTTTGTCAGTATGTAACTTGCGATATCGCGAGTCGCGATACCTAACATTGTCGTTTTTCTAATATCAACACTTTTTGGTCAGTGAGCTTTTTGGCTTCACAAACTGACACAAGTGAGAATATGAATAGGAATTCCATAGCTAGAGGAAGTGGTGATGGAGTTAAGAGTCTAGAGCGACTGCAGTGCTGACTTCATTAGGGTAGGGGACTAAGAAGATAATTTGTAGACATGGAGCTTGTTGTACATATAGGAAATTTGAGATTCCACAACACAGTCAAAAAAAAAAGAACCAATAGAAAATTGATATGTGATCAACAGAAAGGGAAAAGCATTTATAGGCCAGTCTTTGATGGATTAAATCGGCATGCCTTGTACTACTACGAAATGCATGCATCAAAAGAGCCTTGATCTTAGAAAATGATCAAAGAGGAAATTGAGTGGATTTTGATGTTTGGATTATGAAAGAGATCACAACTGTTCACTAATTGAGCTGAAAGCAAAAATTGATTCCCATAGAAGTCAAAACTCCTATAGAATGGTGAGTTTTATTGAATCCTTTTTTTTTTTTTTTTCCTTTTATCCATTTCTTCATTGCCGAAATGAGACATCATCCCTGCTTCCTATGGTGACATAAACTTCTCGTCATGGAAACTTTGGTGACAACATTAACATTGTTGAAAATTTTGGTGACGACTTCAACCTAGCTAGACATCTTGGGACAACATTTTCTTTGTTGCAGAAATGGGTGACAAAATGTACGTGGTCATGGTGTTCTTTGGTGACAAAAGTTTTCTTTACCCATTGCAGCAAAATATCGTGACTCACAACGAGTTAAAAGTATCAACAACCTTTGACGACGAATATTCACAATATTCTTCGTCATCAAAGCACTTTTATGACCTGATTCCTTTCTCACCACAGTAATAAATTTCTCTGTTCTCTAAAGAAAATGGTACGTCTTTCAACAAAACAAAGGGACCCCTTTCGATGCGGTTCATATCAGCACAGGGCAAAAGGCGCAAAATGTAACTTTGACCCACTCTCCCGAATGCTAAGCTTTCCAGAAAGTCTTTTTTGGGCTTCCGTTACAAATTCTGTAATCGGAAATGGTAAACGTTGCAGGCTGCGAATCCCCCAAAATGCCTTCAAGGGCAGTTTTATCTAAAAAAATGGTTTGTCTCATGCGGGGCGTATGAGTATCATTACTTTACTCTTCTGTAATACATATCAGAAGAAACAAAAATAAATCTGCAGATTTTGAAGTACTGAATTATCCTCATTTCTTCCAAAAAAAAAAAAAAAGAAGAATTATCCTCATATCCAAATGCCATAAGGGAAGCCTCTTGTACGTATAAATTCACCGCATAAAATGCCACAAGGGAAGCAACTTCCATTCCAAAATAATAAAAGAGTATCTATCAGATATTTAGAAAGAATCATTTTTGATCTTATATAAATTCAACTAGCAGCCTTGGAGTATTGCTGCGCTGGGCCAAAATTTTCTCAATGTAACAAAATTATAAATATCAAACGTTCCACAATCACTACACTCAGATGATCTTATATACCAGATGACCATTTCACAGAAGGCCCTATGGCTAAAATATCAATATCGTTTCCTTCTTTTGTCATTACAGGTGCATCTGATTAAATAATTCAATGTTGGCCATACACCTTCAATATTAGCCCTAATTCTTGTATGTATACCTGATCAAGTGCCCGTGCTAAATGTATACATCATTCGTCATCATCCGAGCTTTTTTTGAAAAAATATGGCTGGTGAAGGCTTTTCCAAAATATATGATGCAGCTGTCTTCCTGTCGTCCAATCATTTTGTTGTCATTGCCCCAAAAGCAGATAAAATTTTATCCATGTCTTCATAATGAGGCCAGTCTTTTTGGTCTTTCTGGTTATCCTTAGTTTCCTGTTCAAACCGGTAATACTTGTCACTAAGCAGCATGACAAAAAATGGACGAATAGGCAGTAAGACAATTAAATTACAATGAAAAAGAAAACGGACAATGCATATCATTAGATCCATGTAACAAATGCACAACAATCAAGATTCTCCATCTTGACAAATTCCTCATTGACTGAAGTAAGAAAAACAATCTAGTGTCCAAAGATCTCATCGTATTGGAAAAAAAATGCAGTTGCATTCTAATGTATGTAGAGAAGAACAGACCTCGTATTTCTGAATCAGGGATGTCCATAAAGATTTGCACTGGCCAGGACTTCGATTAATACCGTCAATAATCAAGTTATTAGATATCTCTTCCCAAAGAGCCATTCTCCCCTTTACAACTTGAAATTTATCATTTAATTTCCCACGCATTTTTATCAGCTTCTTAATCTCTTCAGGTTTCCATTTGTTCCTTTTCACACGCTTGGAAGGCTTTGATTTCTCCTCTTGCATCTCTATGGACTCGTCTTCACTGCTCACACTACCATCGTCCTTGAGCTCACTTTTATGTTTCAGATGTGGAACTGAACTGTCAATGGGATCAGATGATGAAACGAATGATTTCCAAAAATCATCTTGATCCTGAGAGTTGGAGGGAAGTCTGTCAACTAAGCTGGAAGTTGAGGAGGCAGTTTTGTCATTAGGTTGTAGTCTCCCAACTTCACTACCATCAACTGCATAATTACCATAACAATTTAATTCACAGGCTCAAAGGCAAAAAGTATAATAAAAGAAAATCACCACCAAGGATGTATGAAAATCAAATACAATCCAGTATGATGATAAATTCTTTCTTTGAAGGAGAATTACCAAACTCTTATAATTTTACAGTAAAACAGCTCAGGAGTATCCACAATAACTTTGCATATTGTTGCAGTGAAGGTTACACTAGTTCTGGTTCATCACACATTCTCCTTCATTATAAGAAGGATTTTAAATGCAATTATATTTATAGTAATTTAGTAAATGCAAGCAGTGTCATCCTGACCCAGCTTTTGTCCATTGAAAATGGAAAAATGTTGAAAAATATATAGTTAATATTTCATGAACTTTTCTCATGGCTACATCTAATCTCTAGGCCCCTCAAATTTAAAGTTTAGATATCAAGAAGAGGGGGCACAACCTTTTTGATCCAGTCTTAAAATTATAGACTTGTCTCATCCAGACTCAGAATCTCATGAACATTTTACAATTGTGCTCAGGCTGGGATTGCCAGAAGCTCATGAACATTTTACAATTATGCTTAAGCATCGATACTGAACTAGACTGGGTTTTGGGCACAGCCTTCATTTCATCGTTTTTAATTTTTACTATGCTCTTTCAAATCAACCGCTAATTTCATTGACAAATTCGCATGCAAAAAGCAGCACCCCCTAACCCTAGGACATAATTCATGCAACCACCCAAATAGACAGATACGCATCCTCTAGCATGCACAGTTATCTAGGAACCCACCAGTACATGCCTACACACATGCAGAGAGAGAGAGAGTGGGAAGACCTTCCAAATTTTGTTGTGATGTATTATCCACATGTATATAGCCATTCCTTTCAGCTTGCACCTTGTTTGAGTGAGTTTTATTTGGATGTCTACTGACCACTTGTTTCAATGTTGATATTCCGAAACCAACATGAGAGTTACCAGATAGCTTTTTTTTGAGCTCATCAGAAAGAACTGCAGCTGGATTTTCGACAGCAATGGCAATGACTTCAGGCCTTTTACTACTATATTTTCTTACCATCTTCCTCAAAATCTCGGACACTGTCTTTTCCATGTGAGATAAAGGACAATTCACAGGACAACTTGAAAGTGCAGCCTGGGCAGCTTTATGGAGAGCATCCAAAAGCTTCCCTTTATCTAGCCATAAGCAGCGTGTTGTGATTCTTATTTTTCCTTTTATGGTATTTTCAGTGACACTGTCTGCATTTTGTGGGCGCAAAATTTCCATGCTGTAACAGAGAAATGCCAAGATGTCATTATTACAACTGACAAAGATGGAAGGACTCATTTGAAGGAAGGAAATGCTATACCTAACCACTATAATGCCATCTGTTGCAATTCTTAGTCTCTCGTCAATGCAAAGTTCTGTTGACGTGCCAAATGCTTTATCACCATCACTATACATCAACTGCAGTACAAAAGTTCAGTTAATAGAATCTGTCCAACTTTAATTCTTATTACCAAGAAACTGAAATCTTCAAGCATAACCAACCTGCAAATTTTCCTTCCCGAGGGAGATAAAACCATTGGATAGGACTCTTCTATTCCTTAAGTGAGAAACTCCAAGCATCTCTCCATTCTTTATGACCTAAAAAATTATATACAAAATTCTACCCATATCATGATCTATAATTTTGCATTATACTACCAAAATGAAAATCATGCCAGGTGCAGGGTACATGATAAAACCCATCCATGCACATCTAATATTGCAGACCCTATACAATTAGATGGAACAGCCTTCCATTATATACCAAAATTGGAATTGGCAAGGGGAACTATTAACATCCATCTTAGCTAATACTGAACCTCACTTTTCCCAGTGAAATTTTATGGGCAGAGATAAATAGGATTCGGCTCATTCTGGTTCATTTGGAAGTTTCAGAAGACCATACTCAAAAGGTTGCAGTCATTGCGGATAATATGGATCTGTCTAGTATCAGTCCTAGGATGAGTTTTATGTTACATATGGGTCTTTCAAATGTCAAATTGAGCCTTGGCTGGGATGCTCAAACATTTGCCAGCACATACTGAACCAAGAGACATAGATACCTGGATGTGTTGAAAGATGACGAAGATAGCATGCAATGTAATGTTAATTACAAATTTATCATATCATGCAATTAATCTACTCATCACCTTCTAATCAAACAAAGATTATAAAACACTACCCTTAAATGTTATTGAACAATGCAAATGGCAAGTTGACTCACGGTAGTGTGTCGAACACCAGTTGACTTCCCAAGCAGTTCATGCTCTTTCAAAAACAAGAGTTCTCCATGTATGGGAAGAAAATGTTGTGGCTTCACAATTCTAAGTACTTCCTCCTGCAGAAATTGGATTAATATTTATATAATTATCATAGTACAGAAATCTTTCTTTAGGGTAATCAATAAAAGTTCATCAAAATGCACATGCAAAATATATGCAGTTCACCCATTGGTTTTCTGAAAAAGTGACTAATGTTCTTGGCACCCACTTCTATGTATTTCTTGAAATAGAAGTAAATTCAATAACAGGGAAAAAAATAACCATGTCTAAATGATGAAAGCAAGCCATATTAAGATGCAACATGATGCCAAGAAATTATAAATGCAAACTTGAGGAAAAACTAAAGCATCTTACTAGCTCTCCACGATATCCATGACCAGACGTGTGCAGCAGCTCATTCTTACCCATCACTAGGGTTGATCCAATTTCTGCTATACGGTTCATCATTTTCATCACCCTAGACTCATTGCCTGGAATTACCTGAAAGTGAAACACAAATGCTAAAGGTACCTACTCTGAATGAATTTCAACAACAAACGGTAAATATGACAGATATCAAAACCATTTTCCCAAGTGTCCTACTAATGACTTGCTGAAGCAAGAAAAAGAAAAGGAGGGAGTGCATTCAATAAGCCAATGACAACCATTATCACTAAAAAGATGAAAGAGAATAAACAGTTGAGCAAAAAATTGAAAGCTTGTCCAATTCAAATTGTTGACATACATTAAAAAATGATCAATGCACCATGAGCTTATTTTTGTCAAAAATATAATACTGAAATATAGACAGTACTTTACCTTTGCTGAATATAGAATTACATCATCTTTATTCAATTTGAAGGAATGACTACTCCCATATGATGCAAGATTCAGTGCAGCACGTGGCTCTGCCTGACACAACAACATGAACAGTCACATGGATGGCTAAATCACACAACAGAGAACTGAATCAGGCACCTAGATTAGCTTACTTGTGAACCAGTTGTCACAATCAGTAGATCCTTTGGAGCATAAGCATCAATATCTTCCACCTTGACCTATTTAATGGAAAGCGGAAGGTATCATCAGAACAGATGAAAGATGTCATTAAAACATAGTGTTACAAACAATGAGATAGAATCAAGGCAGGATTATTAAAAGCAAGATGTTTAACACAATATAAAGTTTGTGATTATTTCATTTCCCCGCACATCTTCTTTGTTTTGTTTTTAGAATTAGGAACAACAGCCAAGTTGTTCCTCATTCCAGCTAAGTTCTGCCTCTGGAACTACCCTCAAGGATTGTTGCACTTGTAAATAGAGCATATATGTTCAAGCTGAAGCTGCTACAAAGTTGAGGAGATATATAAAAACTGAATGTTGCGTCAGAGCGGTCAAAAGGTATAGCGTCTCAAGGAAGACCATAATCCTACACGCATTGAGGTATAGTGTTTTAAGGGAAACCATAATCCTATATAAAAGTTAAATGGCCAATCACAGTCAAGGCCAATACGGATTTTAATGGCCATGGTTGAAACGAAATAAATCAATTTTTTAAATTAAAAATAAATAATGCCATTTAAATGAAACTCAAGTTTCCCATCAAAGGTACTAGCTAAATGATAAGAGATGTAATTACCAAGCAAAAAAAAAAGAAACACGGAAAGGAACTAAAAATTTAACATCTAACAACCAGGTAATAGAGGAATAGATAGCAAGTTTCAGAATTCTTTAAGTATTATTACCAGAGTGGATGGATCAATTGGCGCCTTTCCATCTTTCCAAGCTGCATCCAGATATGTCCTTAAGGACATGCCAACAAAGACCTACCATAACAATCACAAGATCACAATTATCAGGCACAGATTCTCTTCTGAAAACAAAAGTGCATTATATTCTCAGAAATGTGGTTACAACACTGCAGAGAAAATAAGAAATGAAGAATGCATACCAACTTTCTTCCAGTCGAATCAGCAGCAGCTTTCACACTTCCCAGCCGATGTATATTTGATGCAAATTGGGTAGTAATCACCCTTCCTTTAGCAGCTGAAATACGTCTCAATAGTGAATCTGCTACTACACTTTCACTAATTGTCCTTCCAGGTGACAGTACATTAGTCGAGTCGCTCATCATCTGAACAGAGATTTGCATTTATTACATGTCAAGATGCCATGTCCTTTATAACAAACTTTAAAAAAGCACTAAATTCACAGTGCAATTACAGTAGGACTGCAAATTAAAAAGAACCTACACAGATATTCACGATTAGAATCAATCAAGTAGCTGAACGTGCAAGGTTAGGGACATAACTAAACACAAATTTGCCTCACACTTTTGAACAAACTATCATCTGGAAAGATATGTCCTATAATTATGGAATATGAATCCACCAAAACTAACATAATAACATTACATTACTCAAGACAGGTATAGTGATTTTCAAGATAAAATGAAATGACACTCAAAGCAAGTCATGGAGAAACAAATGTTACAGCGATATACGAGATTCACTTTCATCATCCAATCTATCAGCACAAAAAACACAAACATGAAGCTTTTGTTTGTGACTCCCATAGAACAATTATCTCTTCCACGAAGTTAAATCAACAAAATTGCTTCATAAGACCATGTTATTATGATAAGCTGATAACATACCACACATAAATCCAGGAGACTTACCAATGTTACTCCTTCTTTTGAGAGTTCCTCCAGTGCTTCACGATCAAAGACTTTGCCATCCAGTGGTGATTCATCTATCTGTAAATATATACTTCTTATGCCATCTAGTGAACTCAAATGAAATAGAAACGATGTATCAATGTATAAACTTACCTTCCAGTCCCCAGTGTGAAGAATTGTACCATCAGAGCAACGAAGTACCAGTCCACAACAATCAGGAATAGAATGAGTCACCCTGATTGGCTCCACTTCAAAAGGCCCAGCTATAAATTTCTTCCTTGTTCTGAAAACCTTAAGTCTAGACGGAAGAAAAATTCCATGCTCTTTCAGGCGCTTTTTTATCAACTGTTGCAAATTAGAAAAAGTACATCATGATCTTTAACCACATCAAAGAGATGACCTTAAGTCAGCACTCATAATTTTGAAACAGCACTCCAACTTGGATTGCTTACATGATTGGAATATTTGGTTAACAGAATATTTGAATAAATATCAACAGACATGAAATTAAAAGTCAACATTAATATACGAGTCATTTTCTCTGCACCTATTTGAAAAATCAGTATATGAGTTAGGTTCTTGGTTGTTACTATCTACTAGAAAAATTTGAAGATAGAATCCATAACAATTTATATGCTGCTAAGCATGTATATATGCTCTAGTAATGCATGCATATAGCAGCCACACGTACCTCCATTGTAAAAGATGATGCATATATTGGAGTACGGGAATCCAGAGCTGGGATAACCTGCTTAGACAGTAAGAGAATTATTGTAAGTGTTACAAAAATAAGAGCCAAATACTTGAAATAGAATTCTCCTCCATTAAAAGTAAGATTCATTTGAAACCCTGCCAGAAACTTAGAGGGTAGATGTTAATGAAAGAAACACTGGTAGAGTTAATAGGCTTAACAGACAGGTTTTTCATCCGGCAGAGCCAGGTCAAAAGGTTATTTTCCAAGAAGCAGATAGAAACTTTACCCAAGGCAACGCACCAATGTGATCCTCATGCCCATGAGTTATAATAACCGCCTCAATTTTGTGGCTCCATCTCTTTATAAATGTGGTATCAGGAATAATTTTTTGCACTCCAAGCTCATCATAGCTGGAACACATCATACAAGTAATACAGTGTAAGCACATCCAGACAACATAGCTGTTAACAATCCATGCAAAAGAAAACTGCAATTTCTGTTGCCTTCCACTCAAAAGTGTATTATTCTCTTGAGGTTTAACTTATGTCGCTAACATAACTGAATTCACATATTTGATTCTTGCTAATTCATGCAAGCATTTGAAAATTGTTAAATTCATGATGAAGCAACTAAAGCTGCACAATGTAACTTTAATGGAAGATATACCCACAAAGAATAATTATATACATGCAGCCATACACTAAACTCTAATAACAAACCCTCAGTCAGCAAAACTGAGGCCAAATACTTACTCAGGAAACATAACACCAGCATCAATTAGTATATAGCGATCATAATTCCCAACAAGCATGCAATTCATGCCAATCTCCCCCAAGCCACCAATGGGAACAATGCGAAGTGGCGGACCATCAGACCCTTCATAAAACAGTTCCATCTTGCGCTGAACAGAATCCTCCATACTTTTCCCAGCCCCTTCCATTCTTCCCCGTCTCTTACGTGGCGCTTTGCCTGGAATGAGACGACAATGCACAATAATCATAAAAACCAAATCCCCAATAATTTGAAAAAAATTTGAATGCTACTTGGAAAAAAAAAATCATCTCGGCTATAGCAGCATGATGCTGTTATAAGCCCTGCATTCCAACTGAAGTCAAAGCTACTAACTTTCACTTATATACTCAATTAACAAAACATTCGCGAAACTGCAAGTTCTAAAAGAACGCACGAACCTATTGTTGAAGAAGGAGAGCCAGCAGAGCAGGAAATAGAGTACTTTATGGTGGAAGACGACTGGTGCAAAAGTCTGTACGGATAAAGCGAGGCAGCAGTAAAAGCGGCCATTTTATGAAGGTGTTTTTGTTTGGGTCTACAACTACAAGAAGAAGCGAAGGTGAAGTATAATGAATGGGAGGAAAGAGATAAACATCCAAAAACCCCTGAGCCCGACTGCATGTGTCTGCTTCAGAAGCTCCAAAACAGAGACTGCGAATTAAAAACCCTAGAATTGTTATCTCCAGAGAAAGGTTATGGGTGAGCTTGAGGATTTTCCATAGAGCGCCAAATTGAGCAAGTGTAAATAAGGCTGAGAAATATTAATAAATAAATAAATATCTATCTGTCTCTTATCATTTTCTCTGAATTGAAGATGACGAAGATGTACGATAATCAGTCGCACGTGACTCCCCTAAATTCCACGTGAGTGTCTCAAATATGGCTTTAATTTCAAATTTAGTTTTTTTTTCTAATTTTTCTATTTTAACTTAAATTTTTACCCTCTATTGTACTTTTTTTTTTTTTTAGAAAAAAGATGCATTATTAAAATGAGGTAATGTTTTTTCCACTCTTTCAAAATGAAACTTATTTCAATTATATATGTCATAGTTGCTTATTTCGACAAGTAAAAATTTTTAAATTTATTATTTTTGGGTATTTTTTTCAGAGCTGTTATCAAAAATCAAAAATATATTTTAAGAAAAAAAAATATAAATAAAAATATAAAACTAAAATAAAATTTCACTGTCCTAAATTTTTTTATTGTTATTCTTGAATTGCGTTCACAATTTAATCATCGTTTCCTCCACTTAATGGTTTTTCTTTTAGATGTAAAAGAAACTTTATTTAAGAACGAAAATAGGAGAACACATCAGAAATGAATTCTGAAGCAGCACACTCTCCTAGATCATGGTCCATAGAGCTTGAAACTCTAGCAATCTTGTGAGCGACAGAGTTCGCAGATGGCTTTGCAAAATGGACTACTACATCAGACATAGATGCCAGTAAAAGTTTACAATCTTCAATAATTAAGCCTGATTGTGACCAAATCATAGAATCCATGTCAAATGCCTGTACCAACAATAATGAATCGGTGTGGATAATGCACTTGGAGGCTCTCTTCTCCTTAAGCCAGCTCAGAACTTCCCGCAAACCAAGGACTTCAGCTTCAAAAGGATCAAATTCCCCAGGAGCAGAGATGATCTAGCTGCAATAAATCATCTATTACTGTCTCTGATCACACATCCTGTTCCTGAGGCATTGATGTTGGGAAAAACTGCAGCATCTACATTGAGCTTTTGCCAACTAGAGGGTGGGCATTTCCATATGTTAACGCATCTGCTAGACTGGGTGAATTGAGACATTATTAAGGACCTTGGCACTTTGCTGCACATCTTGCCATTGATTGAGGATAAACCTTGCGCCTTGTACAATCATCGCTATAGTCTTCTTCATGTGGTTCCAACCACCGTCGTTTCAATGTATCCATAAACTACGGCACTTGGGTAAATTGTACGAATGGTCACTAAATTTTATTAGTGATTTCAATTTAGTTACAAAACTTTAATTTGTTACTTTTTGATCACTAAATTTTGATTTTTTTCAAACGTAGTATCTTTTTGAAATTTTAAGCCTTAAAGTTATATAATATTACCATTTTAGTCCAAAATATTATTTCCTTTCAAATAAGTCCATAGGTTCTGAAGATAATAAATAAAGTAAAAATATATATTTTTGTTTTCTTTATGCCTTCCATTGTAGAAAGTCTTGTCTATTATTTGTGTTTATTTGACTGGTCTAATACTAATGGTTTGAGAGTTTTAAGACAAAAATTATTCGACGCAAGACAAAAAGAGGTTAATATTCACTAAGAATATCATAATCAATATACTGTGACTTTGTTAGATAAATGGATAATCGAACAGAGAGTCCAGATTCCAATAATCCATCGGGATCACAACAATTGAGCATTTTTTTTAAAAAAAATTAATACGGACTGTACAATAAATTAAAAGTTAATAAGTTTTTTTTTGTGCAAAACATAGTATCTTTAGAAATTTTTTTGAACACGGAGAAAAAAGGTAAGAATTGAATGAACTATTGTCACTATAATAATTAACATTTATCACCATATTTTATAAAAAAAAATTAAATATTTATAATTTTTTATAAGTTTAGCTTATAATTTGAATTTTAAATAATTGTTTATTAATAAAAAAATTATTGTACATTTCGTATTAATTTTTTTTTT
>CATIWK010219317.1:0-19533 GCA_949634005.1 Mallotus japonicus
GATCTTCAATTAACGGTTTTTATCGGTTACTGTTCAAAAATGTAATTGTCAGGGGCTGTGTCGCAGGGAAGAGGATCTTTAATTAACAGTTTTATCAGTTACTGTTCAAAATTTAACATATCTGTTAGATAAGGGCTTAAACAAAATAAAAATAAAAGTTTGAGGGCTTTTTAAAACAAAATAAAAGTTCAAGGACGTAGTAAAACAAAATGTCAAAGGTTAGGAGCTTAAATATGGATTATTCCTTAACGGTTTTATCAGCTACTGTTCAAATTTAACGGATCTATTAGATAAGGGCTTAAACTAAACAAAAATAAAAATTTGAGGACCTTTTAAAACAAAATAAAAATTCAGGGACGTAGGAAAATAAAGTGTCAAAGTTCAGGGGCTTAAATATGGGTTATTCCTTATAAATTACAATTTTTACAAGAAGTGATACTATATTTGGATGAAAAGAATTTGAGCATGGATATGAATTTCAGTTAAATCTATTATTTGAAAATTATATGAATTTGTATTTATGAAAATTCAAAATAAACCCACAACAAATTTAAAAATTTATTTAATGAGAATTTAAAATTTCACTTGAAATTTTTATTTTAAAATTTTAAAATTTCACTCTAAACATCTTTTAATAATAATTATTTAACGCAATTTTATAATACTACAGGAATAGAAAGAATGCAGCTCTTACAAACTGATCCAATCCAACCGTTGTAGTTGGTAATCACAGTCTTAATATTTTGTTCTTCCAACTTGATAGTTTAGCACATTAACGCAAACCCAATGAAAATGAAAGGGCGAAGAGAAAAATAGAAGGGAACTTGGGACATCTGCAAAATTTAGGACTCTTCCATTTTACTCAATGTATCACTATATCATCATTGAACACGAGACAGTTCCTTTGGAAAAGAACAAAAAAGAAAAGTGAATAAAAAAATTGTAAAAACACAAAAGCAGGGACTTCGTATACCTTCCCACATAAGGGATAAAACAAAAGAAAAAGAGAAAAAATTTAGAAGAAGTTGAAGCTACTGAATCTTAAGCTTCCATAACTGGCACTGCAGGCATAGGCATTGAGGAGCTCATTTTGTGCAGACCAGAAATCAGCTTTAAGACCACCTCTCCTAATGGCTTTAAGTATTTTGTTCTTGTGCGCATATCCTGTTACCACCACCTTCTGGCTATTTGCATCTACTTCTACTTTCTCTATTCCTGTACATATGCATATGCATTAGTCAGTACTGCTCTGTTGGAGAGAAATTAATGTAAAGAGATAGCTAGAGCAAGATCATCAATTGACCTCTCAATTTTGACAGAGATTTCCTGAGTCTTTTCTCATGCATGCCTACCATCTCCACCTTGAATTCAACACTCTGCAAAATGATCATAAATTGCTGTTACTTTTTAGAACCAATAACTTATCAACTCAGTCAAGTGTAGGGCAATTGCACCACCAATACAAGGTAAGTCATTGAATCAATGAATGGATTAACATTTTGGCCAAAACAAACTTGAAGAATGATGAACTTTGATAACTGATTTCAAAAGTAAAAAATTTTTGGTGGGTAGCTGCTGCTTCCTGTTGGGCTGAAGACAGTGATTGGAATTGCTATATAATTATAATACAGTAAGTTTTTAGCATATCATTAGAAGATGGAATATCCAACCAGCTCTCCAAAAAAGTAACTGATATATACAGAAACAGAGAGAAAAACGAACAAAAAAACTGCAAAAAACGAAGAATAAGATTAAAAAAAATACCTCCATGAAGAAATATGATGATTACAGAATGATGAAGAGGGTGGAGCAGTAAAGTGAAAGAAACAAAGGACAAATGATTAATTAAACAGAAGCTACAAAATGGAACATGCATATAGGGAAAGTCAGGCTCATATCTATATATATATCTAACAGAGGGGGGACAAGAAAAAAGGTGGATGGAATAAACAGTAAAGTAGTTAAGTTTGTGGATCTTGTCCTTGGCTAGTCTATTCAACTGCCGCAAGAAGTAGACGAGATCATCTGCTTTTTCTTTGCTTTTTCAAGGGGAGACAAAGACGATTGATTAATCAAGTATAGGATCAGTTTAAACAAGAAAACCGTTAATATATGTATCGAGAGATGGGAAGGGAACGAGCTCAAGCTTCAAGACTTGGAGACAGAGAGAGAGAGTTCCCTCTATACGAAGCAATGTCACTCTGAAGCATTTCAAATGATTGGGTTTGACGGGTCCAACCCCTACTTTAGTTTTCTTTTTTGTTTTTCTTCGACTGAAAAAGAAAAAAAAAAAAAAAAAAGATGCATGTCTTGGCTAGGATTTGCCTAAAGAAACATAGAAATACTGATTGTGCTACATATATACCTATATTCTTTTCTTCATATATAAATATATGTTACAATGATCATTTTTGTGCCTCATGTTAGTCATATTTCAATTTCTGTCCATGAAATTCGAAAAAAATTCAAGAAAAGGAGAGAAACATACTCCACAAGAAATAAATCCATATATTAAATTTAGTATTTTTTAAAAGATTTTTCATGCTAAAGAATATAAGAGAATACAGCAATCACTTTTCTTTATATAGAGTTTGCCTGGGCAAATTAAAGATGCATTCTCTTTTTCTCTTTTTTGCATGGATCATCAGATACGGCGTGAAACTAATATACACAAGTTATACTCTTAAGTTGGACCAAATAACTTTTGATCAATTGGGCATAATTCCAGACATGCTTTACTATATATTTTGATCAGAAAAAAAAAAATTGTTCAAGAATCAAGAAACAAAATTCATGATTTTTTTTTTGGCCATTAGAAACAAAATGCATGTTATGTTAAGCAAAAATATGATCAGCAGTCAGCAGATGATCCACTGCTTGTGTCCCACCACCGGGCACCAGCAGCAGCAGATAAAAAGCAAAAATTACTTAAGGGGACAGGGGACAAATGAATGGATCAAGAGATGGAGCCCGCGAAGATTCAACTGGGGATGCTTGGGATCAAGGCGAAGAATGGAAACATTGGAATCTGGGAACGGGATCTCTTTGGAATTTAATTTACATGACATATATAGTATAGTACAGTAGTCGACTACATTTATTTTCTCGAGAGTCACATAATCGCACATCTCCCGATTTGGGTTTGGTCATAGCTTCCAAACCCAGGCCAGCTTCTTCTTCCACCTTTTTTGGGAATGAGGCTTCAAGAGTAAGATGGTGACACATGACATAACTTGGCACTCTGAGTTTGTGGAGACAAGACAACAACTGTTACTGCTAATCAAAGTAAGAGCTGAAAAGATAGTTTGTTATTCCTAGGACAGGACTGAACTTCAACATGTTCAAAAGCACAAGCTCATCCCAGAAAATTAAAGAAAAAGAAAAATGTGAAGGTCTATACTCTTACCAGCTTAATTTTTATGGTATTCAAGCTTTTCTCACCTCTAAATGCAAATGACCAAATGTACAGTTCAGATATTTTGGGCTTTCTAATTCTGAGCCCTGTGCTTTATGTAATGGAATTGAGCCTCAAATAAGTGGGTCTCAGATTTGCAAAATCCCTCAACACAAAGCACACCATATATGTGGACCAAGCCCAAGAGGTGCTGGTCAAAGAGCTGTCTTAGCACTTGGTAGTGCAGTCACTGATCTGTAATGCAACTGTTGGAAAGTGGAAACAGAAGCAGAAAACTGAAATTAAATTTGGCAGAGCTTAAGCAGTTGAGCTGCATGCTTCACACCTGCCGGTGCTACACACACAGAGCCACAACACTCCAAACCCTCTAAAATTTCTCTCATTGCCCATCTGAATGTAGGTGCCGTGTATTGAACACAACAAAGCATTCATTCATCCCTGCAAACTGCAACGAAACGTTTTTTTTCTTTAAATTTCTCTCCAGTCTTAAAACGGTAATGCTGTGTGATTTTCTTTCTCATATTTGTGAGTTTTATAGATTATTTTTCTTTAATGCCATCAGTTTTCTTCTAGTTGCAGGATTCTCTGAATGATCCTTCCTTAATTTGTTCTCTTTGGTTCTTGTAAGCTAAGAGGTAAGAGCCATAACACTTGAAAAGACTTCTCCTTTTTATGCCATTTAAAAGAAATTAAATAGATTCAAAGTAGGTAGGACTAGAGGAAAAAGAACCAGCACCCAGAATTAAGATTAGGGATGCTATTTTTGAAATGGAGGTTGGGGTTTGTCTTGTTTTTAACATACAATTTGTTGCTAGAAAGGAGCCATCTTGCCATTGCATGAAAGATAACTCTGCCCATTGAGTCTGCATTTAGCATAGACACACTTCCTAGGATAACTGAGTTTAATACCTTATTTTTCATTAGTAAATCTGTAGGCATTATATTTGGAAAGTCTAAAAATGCATGAATTCAACTCAATTCAATTCTATTAGTTAATTCTTATGTTTCGGAAGGCATAACATGATATTGCAAGAATTACATTCAATTGAGTAGGAGTGCATTATATACTCCAAACAAGACCTTATGATTTCATGAATTTCACTTTTTTTTGAGAATGCAAGTTCAAATATGATAACAATGCTACTCAAAGCATAGGAATTTGCTAAATGCTGGAATGTAGTATTCTTGTAACTAGACAATATATGTATCCCCTTCTCCTTCCATATTTCCCTACAAGCATTACATATCGCAATTAGCAAATTCAACTCCACTAAACCATGGATATAACACACACATATATATGTGTGTGTGTGTGTCTTATGCAGCTGCTTTTCAACATCCTTACATGTTTTTCTTTAACTTTTGGGGAACCTAATCAGTCGTTGTACTGTTTTCTTGCTTGTATTCTTTGTAATGCCTGAAGTTTCTTTGGGACATAGTTCATGCACTCCCTCATGTAGGCTAATCCAGAGAGATTTCTATCTGCAAAAGACTTGAAGCATGGGCATCAAGAAAAATTCTTGTTTGTATTCTTTGTAATTTCTAAAATTTCTTTTAATAAATAGTTCAGGCACTTTTCCATGTAGGCCACTGCAGACAGATTTCTAGGTGCCAAAGAGGCTTAGCTTGAAGCATGGATGCCAAAACGAATAATAACCCTTTTGGAGGGTCAGTTAAGGCATCATTCAATGACCAGCATTTTTTGGTTAACTTCATCATGAGCACTTACCTTGGCCCTGATGTCTTCTCTGATAATCCAAGATGCTCTGCATTTCAGAGACTAGCCACAAGGTTGCCTCCATACACTTCAAACAACCTAGGGACTTCATTTCTCAGTATTTCTCAATTGGAAAGCCTATATTATTATGTCCTGAGAAATGCCCATCCCAGCCTGGTTTTGAAACCCAATATGCTTTACATGTATTTAAAAGGCAGCCTACGTATGCCAATATCAGGGCCACCTGAGGACCATAGACAGTTCACAAGTTTTTTCCCTTTGAATCTACATGGCCATAAGAGATACTCAGAAAACCATGAAATTGTCAAGGGAATTGTGCTTATTGATGATCCTGTCACATCCTACACGAAAAAGGAGTACATAGAAAGGTTTAGAAGCTTATCTGGTATTGATGATTTGAAAATTGATGAAAAGAAATGCCTCAGTTATCGAGATGAAAACCAAAAGAGTGGAGAAGAAACTGAGCCAATGCGCATGACAAAAAGGGAGAAGCAACTTGCTGGAACCATGTGTAATAGAAATGAAAGGTCAGCTGCCATGTTCCAAAAGACATACATAAGGCGGCAGAGCACTGACCCAAAACCAATTTCTACATTTCCCAGTAATCTTTCAATGTCAAAACAACAGAATGAAGAAAGCACTTCTGAAGGACCCCAAAATATGGACGGACCTGTCAGGATGCCTGTAATAGCTCCTAAAATGCAAGCTTGCGCATCAAAGAAGTCAATTGTTTTGACGGGCACTGCAAGAAAGGGAAGAACTGGACCGCAAGTTGGTGTTGTAGACATAGGCATAAGCAGAAGTGCCTACTTCTTTCAAGTTGCCCTTCCTGGTGTTCGGAGGAATTTCTGTTGGTCTTTTTGTCTTTTCCTTTTCTATTTGATTAATCTATTATCATGCTTTTCTTCTTATTTTGATGTCCCTTGTTTCCATGATGAATTGAACATGGAAAAAGCTACATTTTCTGGATAAAGAAGCAAACCGGTTTTCCATCATTGTGCTGTGTAAATGATGCAGCTGTAACAAGAACTAGTCTTCCTAAGAAAAATAATTTTGTTTCACTGGATTTGTTTTTCATCAAGATTCTATTTGCTCGCCGACTGACCATAAAAAGTTTCTGTAACAGGTGAATTCAGCTGCGAGATTGAACCCAACGGGAAGGTTCATATCGAAGGTACACTGTCTGGTGGAGAAACTATAAAGAAACGTTCACGTGTTTTTCGGATGAAGTTTAGAAGACTATGCCCCGCTGGACCATTTACACTTTCATTCAATCTTCCAGGACCTGTTGATCCAAGACTCTTTTCACCTAACTTCAGAAATGATGGCATTTTTGAAGCAGTTATCATTAAACAAAAGTAAAAATTCAGTCCTCACTTCAGCCTCAGGTATTAAGTAGCTAGGAAACTAATGGGTGTAAACAAAAATATAGTAGTTATCTTGTGTTGTATCATTCACATCTGATCTTACATTTTATAACAGCTTTTATTAACGACTCTTATGGTTTAAGGGGTAGAAGACTGATTTTGGTGTGTATGTAACTTGTGTATGCAAATATGTATCATAGCATTGAGCTTCCTTCCTTCCAATCTGTTCAATTTCTTTTCCATCTGCTAGAACTAGCCGTCTGTTTTCACTTTAATCATTGGCATAAGGTTACATATCATTCCAAAAGGCCATACACTAAATCACTACACTCTGTGTGAAATGATTCTTATGCTATAAACATTACTGCATGATCTCAATTTTTTCCCAGAATAACTTATTTTTTAAAAAAAGAAAATTAAGAAAGGTTATAGCTAAACTACAATTTATATGTGTCTCAAAAATAAGAAAACAAAAAGAAATTGCTCCAAAAGAGTTCATTTCAGCTAAATTTACATTCTTCAACCCTAATAACTATGAGGTACGTATTCCTGAATAAAGAAAATATATGGGGAAAATTTAAAAAAAATTTCTTGCATGGAGAAAATTAAAAACAAAAAAAAATGTTGACTAGTTAAAGTATCACGGAACACCTGATCCTACCCAATATTGAATTTATCCTTTATGATAATGGCAAAAAAATAACACTATTATGACTTTAGAAAATTTGACAAATTAAAAATATATATACTAAATTATAGTACATTAAAAATTTTATTAAATTAAAATTGTTTTATATAATAATAATAATAAAAAAAATCATTGTTGTAATTTTTATTTCAGCTAATGAAGCTGCAACCAAACCAGACCAAACACATAATCTGCAACTCAAACCTTCACTTAGCGCCTAAACAGAAACTGGCCAGAGAAAATAGTGTTCTTGGGAAGATTAATACACAACAAAATATAAATAAATACTCACAGCGTCACAGAAGAGAAATTCACCGGCGGCCTTTGCTGTGCTGCGTTGTGGTTTTCCTCTTTCCCTAATCCCGGTACGCGCATTTTTCTCTCCGTTATTTGTTCTATTTTTACGCCCGCAACTCACCTTTATATAATTGCTAAAAATCTTAACTTTAGGATGATAAATGCCACTGGGAATATTATTTTTAGGGTTTTTGTGGGCAACCTTGTTTAGACTCTGGACTTACAAGAATATATACAAAGCATCCTTGAGGTTGCTTGCTGCTGGTTCATATTTTATTAGTATCCGTTCCCTTTTAAAATTTTTCTGTGTGAGAGGTATTTCCGATGATGTACTGATCTTACATTTTACAAGAATTCCTAATTCCTTGATTTCTATTTTCCATAAACAGGTCTTCGAGAACAGATACTGCACTTTGTTCTTTGTCCAAAGGCTAGCTAAGGTAGGTGGATTTTGATATAATGCTGTAGGCATATGTTGTTGTTGTTGGCTTTTTTTTTTTTTTTTTTTTTGTGTGTGCGTGTTTGTGGCTGTAATGTCCAAGTATATGTGGAAATACATATGTTTTGCAAGATAGTTGCCTTAGTGCATCTCAGTTTTTGTTCCCTCGAAGTTGGACTTCGTATGTACCTTTCCATGTTTCTCACAATGGTGAGAGATCATGATCAATAGCACCATTTGTTACTAAATGGGTGAATGAAACTATAAAAGAATAAAATGGAGTTAGAGGAGATATTAGACCACCACAGATTATTATTATTCCTCAATAAACTTTCTATATTTCCATGGTCTTATCGTTTATCTATCCAAATCTTTACGTTTGTTTACTACTTTAATAATATTAGCTAAAGATAATGTGAAATTTATATTTCCTTTTTCCATTGTTTTTGTTTGGATTACCATGGAAGTATGCATTGGTTTATCTCATTGCTTTGATTCATGGGATTTGCTGAACTGTTGTGATTTGATAGTCACTGCATTAATTATATCTACCTCAGACATGCCCTAGGGACATCTACTGGATATGCCAGAGATGTATCTAAGCACAATTGATGAGTTTCTTTAATTATGTGATTTTCCAAATGTTCTGCAAATAGAACACGCATTGAGAGGTTTGGGAACGGTTATATTCTTCTATCATGTATTGTGATTCTAAACTGAAGAGTACAGAAATCTCAGGTTTTACTTGGAAATGAACATAGAGTCCATCTAAATATCCTAAAAGCAGTTAAAGTTCTTATTAAAACTTTGAATAAATGGTATGCTTAACTTTACAAAACATGTTGGCTGCTTTTGCTGTCCTGTGACCTATTACTCACTGGAGCTAGGCTTTTCTGTAGAGATACGAGAATTTCCTGTTGGAAATCTGTGGTTGAGCAAGAATTTCACTTGTTGTATTTTTTAAAATCTTTAATAAAATGGATTACAATACTGTTCTCTTGACCGTTTATTGTTTGTGTATCTTTTAGAAGCTGGAGTTAGATAATTAGATGCAGGGGCAATGTGTAATGGGTGGTATTTTAATATGATTGCTTGTACTTTTTAACTTGGTGGTGGACATTGGGAACTCACTGTAAAATTAATCTGAATTTGCAGCATGGATCCACACAATTTTGCCAACCATCCACGACTGAAGCCACCAATGATATTAACTGGAACAGCAAAGGAAGGTAGCGCTGGGCCACCTATTGGTCTAATTGACATAGGCGTCAGTGAAGATGCCTACCTTTTTCGAGTTGCATTGCCTGGCCTCCGGAAGAATGAATGTAAGTTTGATACCATCAGTATTGGATCCCTTTTAGACTTGTTTACATTGTGGAGTATCATACATCTAAACCAGGTGTACCTCTTGAAACTTTATCATTTTTGAGGAATCCTTGTAGGAAATACTTTGAAGGCTGGAAGGCATTTTCCTTCGCAAAGTCATTAAATGATCAACTGTAGGAGTTAACCAAGTAGGTTTCGCTAATATTTGCAGGTAGTGTAAAATGTGAGATCCTACACGATGGGACTGTTCATGTACGAGGAGTGGTAACGCCTGATGGAGGAATTCTGAGGGATTCCTCGAGTGTATTCCAGTTGAAAGTCCAGCAACTCTGCCCACCTGGGCCATTTACCATATCATTTAAATTGCCTGGACCTGTTGATCCTCGACTGTTCAGTCCTAACTTCCGAGGTGATGGTATTCTGGAAGGAGTGGTTATGAAACAGAGAGTACCAGTTATTCATGTAGATGGTTGAATCCTGCCTTCATGTGCTTGCAGTCAGGAGCTCAAATCTGTCCAGTTCTGAATGTGGTTGAACAATACAAAGATAGGCATACTGTAGAACCCAAGGCAGGTTTTATTTATTGGTCTTTTGGGGAAAAAAAAAATCCAGTGCTTCAGACATTTGCTAGTTGACAGAGTCTTTTTGTTTCTAAATTACAAATTAACAATGTTGTGCTTATCCAGTGTATCTTAACTTTCCAAGTGAAGTCGATACTTTTCATCAACTATCTCAAACTTTTTTTTAAAACCGATTGTTGAATATGTATAGTTTTTTTCCTTGCAGCGTGGTTGGCTTATTGTTGGTTGAGAATCAATAAATTTGAGCATTCTTTTGCTGCTGTGGGGAGGGCATTGTTAAGTATAGACGAATGGGTCTTTGTCTATTTGATTTTCCAAGGAGTGCATGAAGTCTTATACTATGGAGTAAGGATTTTGAAATGCAATCAGTAGCCAGGGTCGGCAGGTTATAAATCATTGAACAATGAGTCCAATAACAGTTCTTTATGTACGAAGACTATGATTCACAGACAGTTTGCAACGTTGAAAACCATCAGGATTCAGGAGACTTGGGACGAGTTCTCTGCTTGACATAGGCTGCTCGAGACCCGGGGCTGGAAGATAGGTCCACCCACAGACTTTAGGACGTGGAAGGACAAGGGCCAGAGCGAAAATCATTGAGGAAATTTCAGTGAATGGTTTGGTAAATGCACTTAATATTATTAGTGGAGCGAAAATCATTGAGGAAATTTCAGTGAAGGGCTTGGTCAATGCACTTAATACCATTAGTGGTTGGGCACATTTTTTCTTTTCAGTTTTGTTTCTTTGGCTTTCAATTTTGTCAAGATTTTGGGTCATTTTTGAAAGTTGATGGCCAACTTCGACGTTTTCTCTGTGTTTTTGTTTTTTTCATCTTTTTCTTTTTTTTCATTTTTTTTGTAATTCTTTTTTTACCTATTTATTATTTTTAAAGTCATCTTTAATTTAAGTTTATTGTATGTATTTATTTGATTTGTATATTTTAAATAATTTAATTTTATATTCTAAATAATAATTTTTTTTATTTTGAAACTTACTATTATTTAGAATATAAAAATTAAGCTAATTAAACAAAAAATTACCCATAGTTTTCAATAATTATTTTTTTTCATAATTATTAAGAATTTAGAAATTAAACTAATTAAAGTAAAAATTACCCATAGTATTTAATAATTATTTTTTCAATAAAAATAACAAAAAAATTATGAAATATATCAAATAAATTATTATTTTTATTATTGATACTAATAAAAGTAAACATTATATTTATGGTCTTAATTTTATTATTAATGATGAAAAAACTGAAAAAACAACAAATAACAACAAAAATAAAAAAAAAATAAACAATTGCAATTTTTTGTTGCTTTGTTGATTTTTGTTGATTTTGTTATTTTAGTTGTTGCTTTTCAATTGTTTTTGTTGTTTTTCTTTGTTTTATATTTGTTGATTTTTGTTAAGAATAAAAAAATAACAATAAAAAATAATAAAAATTATGAGATATATAAAAAAATTATTATTATTATCATTAATACTAATGAAAGTAAAAATTTTATTTATGGCCTTAATTTTGTCATTAATAATGAAAAAATAATTTAAAAAATAATAAAAATCAACAAAAATAAGCAACAATAAACAAAAATCAACAACAATCAACAACATAAAATTTTTTTGATTTTTGTTGTTTTGTTGTTTCAGTTGTTGTTTTTAATTTTTTTTGTTGTTTTGGTTTGTTGATTTTTATATTTTTTTCGGCTTTTTTTTTTATGTCACAAATACATCATAAGGATTGTAAACTTGTTACATATTGATGATCAATAAGTATCAAATAATTTGTTTTAAAAAAAAAGAAGTTGTTAGACATTTTAATAAACAAATTAAAGTAAAAAAAATAAAATCCTTATTCTTTAAGAATATAAAAGGAGAAAATTTTGTTTATTTATTGTTATTACAACAGTTGAAGATATTTATTGCTTGGTTTAACAACAATTTTTTTTTTCATAAAATTTGCCAGAAAGCCTCAAAGGTGCACCAGATCATCCCAACTAGGCTGGCACCACTATAGCACCCAAGCATTATCAGCAACTGACAATAATATTATTAAAATAAAAATGAAAGAATACAAGAAAAGAAAAACATTAAGAGAATCTAAAATTCTCAGTTCTCATCCTATCATGAACAAGAAAATTAGAATAAAAAGAAGAAGCCGAGAACCACCAAAAATCTTGATTGCACAAAACCCCTTTTCTAGCTAAGCAATCTGCAACAAGATTACCTTCCCTGTATATATGAGAAAACACAATTGTCATCTGAGAAACTTGCTTGAGACATCTAGACCAATCAGCCAAAAACATCTAATGAACATTCATACTCCTGGATTTGAATAAGTGAACAACATACATTGAATCACATTCTAACCATAATCGATGCCATCCTAGATTCCATGCTCGGTCAATACCATAAATAGCTACTTTCAACTCAGCCATAAAAGCGTAACAATTATGCAAAGGAAGAGAAAAACAGCCTTTGACAAAGCCTCTACAATTACGGAATAAGCCACCAGCCCCGCCTCTTCCAGGAGAACCCAAACAAGAACCATTTGTATTAAGTTTTGACCAAGATGCTGGAGGAAGTTGCCACAGCACCGAGGTAATTTGAGGAGCCTTAGGAGGCATATAAGCAACATGAACCCGCCTAAGAATGAGTAACTCTTGTTGAGAGTTAAATGCTGAACCAATCTTAAAGAGGGAGCATTCTTTAATAGCATAAAAAATTGTTCGAAGAGAATGGAAGCTCGACACAGAAATATTATCAAATGCATGCTTGTTCCGTGCATTTCAAGTGGACCAAAAAGTTGTACAGAGAGCCGTAAGGAATAAAGGACGTACCTGTGAGCTGAAATGGTGCTTGACCAAATTAAGAAACAATTCAAGGCTGCTTTGACAAGTTGGGAAATGTACTTCAAACGTATCGCAAACAGCATGCCAAATAATCTTGGCATAAGAGCATTCCAAAAAAATATGATTCGCTGTTTCCGTGCCATGTCCACAAAGCCGATAAAATAGAAGTGATATATAAACCCTACGAACGAAGAACATCATTCGTAGGAAGCTTACCTTGAAATAGATGCCAACATAAGAGGGACCTGGAAGGAGGTAAATACCTATGCCATAGGAGCCGACACCAGCTCTTCATAGGAAAAATAGGACGCTCGACATTGTAAGCTGCTGCACATGAGATTTGGCCATTTAAGGAACCTTTCCATATTAACTGATCATTATCCAAATCAGATGGGACAAAAGAGATGAGCTCCTCCATTACATGAGGGAAAGCAATGGTAAAAAAAGAAGGCAAGCACCATGTATTATCAATGAAAGAATCAACAACTAAACCCGATAAAAATTTTCTGCGATGGAGAGGAAGATGAAGCTTATCTGAAATGCTTTCACCTAGCCAATTGTCGTGCCAAAAGCTAAGCTTTGAATTTTTACCAATAATCCAAATAGAATTCTGCTGAATGCACATGTAAATCAGCTTAATGGAACCCTAAATAGAAGATGTTAAACAACGAGGGAGGTTATCTTTAACAAAACGATAATTGAGAAATTCAAAAATGAAATTATCCTTCTTCATAATCGAACCCGCAAGCTTGTAGAGGAGGGCTGTATTAAGATGACTTAAGCTTTTGATTCCTAAACCACCTTCTTCTATAGGAGAGCAGCATTGTTTCCAAGGGATCACCACTAACTTTTTAGTGGACACAGAACCAGTCCACACAAAGTTCCGAATTGCTTTTTCCATCTTTTTGATGAGACGGGTAGGCCACTTATCACCATAAAGCTGTGGATAAAAGAACTTGAAATAACTGAATTTACAAGAGAAATTCTCCCTGCCATAGAAAGAAGATGACCTCTCCACCCATCAAATTTATGAATAATAGAATCAGCAAGCTTGATTAAATGAACATACTTGGGAGTTCCTTTAAACAAAGGAACGCCTAAGTAACGAAAAGGAAGCACGCCCAATGACATGTTGGAGATAGAACGCAGATGAGCAACCTGTCTACAAGAAATAGAATGGCCAAAGAAAATTTTCGACGTTTCCCAGTTGATAGATTGTCCCGAAATTTCACTGTACTTCTCCAAAGTTTGAGTTAAAACTCTCAAATTTCTAGCAGAGGCTTTGCCAAAAATCAAAATATCGTCGGCATAAAGAAAATGACTTGGGACCTTTCTATGACAACCCGACATAGCAACAAATTCACCAGAATTGACTCTAGTAGTAAGCCATCTACTCATAAAGTCCTCACCTAAACAAAAAAGCAAAGGTGAAAGGGGATCGCCTTGTCGCACTCCTTTGTTGCAATTGAAATAACCTTTACTAGAACCATTCAAAGCAATAGAAATTCTAGCTGAAGAAAGAATGTTCAAAATCCATGATCTGAATTTGTCATTAAAACCAAAACATCTCAAGACTTCCATAATAAAATCCCAGCTCATAGAATCAAAAGCTTTATAAACATCAAGCTTTATAGCCATGTTAGAGCTACCCTGTTTATCCATGAGGTTGACACATTCCGAGGCCCCTGCTATGCAATGCTCTATATGTTGCCCTTTGATGAAACCAAATTGCTCTGGAGAGATAATTCGAGCTGCAACAATAGAAAGACGATCCTCTAAAATCTTTGAGATGATTTTGAAAATAAAATTGCTAAGAACAATGGGTCTAAATTTAGCAATCTGAGTAGCTCCAGGAATCTTGGGAAGCAAAATCATAAGAGAAGAGTTTAAGCCAGGCTCAATAAAACCATGAGTAAAAAATTAAGATATAGCTTCACAAATATCAGTGCCAACAGTATCCCAACAGTGAGTGAAAAAAATCTCAGTGAAGCCGTCAGGACCTGGGGCACTAGTTCCATCCATAGAAAATACAATTTTTCTAATTTCCTCCACCGAAGGAATGTGAACAAGTGAAGTATTTTCTTCATTTGAGACTAGAGAAGGAATCAGTTGAGAAATTAAATTCAAATCAGGCCGAAAAGAATTAGAGGTCTGACTAAAAAGCTGTTTATAAAAATCAGTAATGTGTGCTTCAATGGACATAGCATCATGTGACATAGTCCCATTTATCTCCATTGCGTGAATTCCAGACACTGCTCTACGATGAGAGACCATAGCATGGTAAAAACCCGTATTTCTGTCACCATCCTATAACCATTTGACTCTGCTAATTTCCTTGAAAAACATTTGCTTCTCAATCAGGCAAGATTCTAGCACTTGGTGTGCATCCAACTCCTGTCGATGTAATTCATCACTAAATCCCAAGGAAGAAATCTGATTCTGCACATGCAAAAGATGAGTGGAGGCTTGATCAATATTTCGGTCAAGATGACCAAATATATTAAAATTCCAAGATCGAAGAGATGTACGCAGCATTTTAAGTTTGGTCATTAATCTCCGCATTGGAGAACCATGAACCTGCATTTTATTCCATTCCGCATTTTAAGTTTGGTCATTAATCTCCGCATTGGCGAACCATGAACCTGCATTTTATTCCATTCCGTTTGAAGAAAAGGAAGGAAGTTAGCATAAGTTGTCCACATTTGCCTGAACCGAAAATGAGAAAATCTCGAGGTGTCTGATGTACAACGAAGAAGCAACTGATTATGGTCAGAATATTGTTTTGCAAAAGCAAGACATGTAATATGAGACCAGTAATTAAAGGCTGAAGGAGAGCACACAACGCGATCAAGGCGTTCTTCAATTCTGGCATTTCCTTTCCTACCGTTGGACCAAGTGAAAAAAGTGCCAATAGTGTCCAAATTAGATAAATAACAGTCATCAATCACTGTTGCAAAATCACGACAAGAAATAATAGGAGGTGCACGACCCGATTTCTCGTGAGCCCCCAGACACGGTCATAATTTGAAAAAAAAAAGGTCTTAAGAGAAAAAAATATTGAGCAAAAAAAACGTTGAGAATAAAATGAAGACAGTGCCTTAAAAATAAAATAAAAACGTTGAGCAAAAAAAAGTTGTAAAAAAAAAAGATGAAGATATTAGAAAAAAATATTGAGAAAAAAAAAAGATAATATAGGACTATAAAAATAGAAAAAAATGTTTAGCAAATAAATGTTGCAAAAAAAATGAAGACAATAGAAAAAATGTTAGAAAAAAATGTTGAGCAAAAAAATATTGAGAAAAAAATAGACAAAGACAGTAAAAAAATATTGAGAAAAAATAAATGAAAACAGTATAATGCAAAAAAATTGTTAAAAAAAAGAAAACAAATAAAATGTTGAAAAAAAATTATAAAGTAAAAAAATTGAAAAAATCAGTAAAAAGAAAAAATGCTGGAAAAAAACAACAACCCTAATGGCAAGAGAGTGGGCCATATTTGAAAGAAAAAAGTTTTAAAAAATAATTTTGAAAGTTTTTGAAGTCAACAATATTTTTGAAATTTTTTTTAGTTTTGGTATATTTATTTAAGGGATTTTTACAAAAATATCCAAAAAGGAGGAGGCAATAACATCAATTACCCCAAGTTTTCTTTAAATTACACGTGTGTCCTATGTTTTCAAAATATTACATGTTTGTCCTGTTTTTTATTTTTCGTCACTTTCGTTTCTCCACCTTCTTCTTCCTCATTCACCATCATCATCATCATCTTCTTCTTCTTCTTCCTCCTGCGCATCAATTTTCAGCTTGATTTACTTGTTTTGATTAACTCCACCTTTCGCCTAATAAGGTCTTTTTCCTCTTTGTTTTCTTTTTTTTATTTTTTTATTTTTTTTGGCTCTTTTCACTACCCAAATCTTTCTATTTGCTTGATTGGTTATCTGGGTTCATTTTAGTTTTTGGTTTTATTGTTTCTTTGGCTTTTTTTTTTTTTTTGAGGTTAGATTGAGTTTTGGTTCTGTTTTTCAGGTGAGATTTGAGGAATCAAGACAAAATCTTTAGGAGCTAAGAAAGATAATGGATTAGGGACTTTGAAACTTTTGGGTATGCTTTAATTTCTTTTGTTTTAGTGAATTAAATTTTGAAATTTGCTTATTTTTTCTTTTTTTTATTAAAGATGGAAGAGGGAAACATGCGTTTATTGGGTTAGGTATTGCCAAGAAAAATGAAGCTTTTTGATTTTAATTTCTTCTGTTTTAGTAAATTAAATCAGCCCTTGTTAAGAAACGGAGAGATAGGAAACATGCAGCCTTGCAACCATTGACCTCTATGCAGCGTGTTCATATTGGCCGGCTGATTGAAAAATATGGAGATAACCACCAGGTCAAGTTCTTTTCTTTTTCTTACCTTTATAGTGTATGGGTGTGTGTGATATTGGTGATTGAACTCACCTTGATTTGGTTGTTTTTGTTTTGGCAGGCTATGTTCATGGATAAAAAATTAAATGCGATGTAGCATTCAGTTGCGAACCTTGAGAAATTGTGCAAATGATATCACTTATATAAAGATAAGAATGTTTTGATTTTATCTTGATTTGGTTGAGTCGTTGTAGAATTATGAATTTTTCCTTGTACTCCGACTAGTTTTGTTATAAATCTATCTCATTTGTCAAAATGTAGTGTGTTAGTGATCTTATGATCCCGATCAATTTGACACTCTAAATTACTCATTGCACTTATCGAATGAACAGTTTGAATGAACATTGTTTGAATTAATCGACCTTCAATTTGAATGGGCAATCTACTATTAATACAAGCGAAGAAAATAGTGGATATTTTATCAATGCCTGGCAATTATATGCTTTTACTGGGTTGTTTATTCTATATGCTTGCTTACATAAAATGAAAAGGTATTAGCTTTCCAAATTATTGTCTGCTCTGCAGCCATTATTTTGTGACACGTGGTATGTATGACAATTTTGTCACATCTCAGATATGATATCAACAGAGATGCATTAGTGTATTTTATGTTAATGGTGCACTCAGCATAACTTGGTTGTGTGTGTTTTGGTGTTGAATCTTTGAAGATGTGAATGGAGAGTCTGGTGGCGTATAGGGTCTATGTTTGGATAAATGTTCACAATAGGGGATTCTTTTTTGGTATAATAAAATTTGTCTTTCCAATTCTCAATTACCATCGCTAAACCTGTTAAACACCGCCCCAATTCTCAGTTGCCATTGCTCCATCTGTAAGTTTTATAGCTTGTAGTGCTAGGGAAGAGTGAAACATATATAAGTCAGAGGTTTATGTATATTGATTTATATTCTAGATTATAAATTTAGATTATTTTGCTTTTGATTATCAATTCCATTAAGTGCCAAGACTAATATTAATAATTGACCGACTTGTAGGTACTTGTTGCTCTACGGGTGAAGATTTAGGGAGTTGACATGGTTTCTTTCAAAGTACTTGTCCAAAGCAGACGAAATATTTATGAATATTAGTATTTAATTTTACCATTTTTATACATTGAAATTTGTTAGTTGTTATTGATTTATATATATTTATATATTTTATTCATTGCTTATTTATTGCTATCATCTATCATATATATGTATGATATTTTGATGTCTTTTTTTTTTAATTTTCAATTAGTATTGTCCTCCTAATGTTAATACATACAATATTAAACATTTATTTATTGCCAGATATAGTTTATTAAAAATTAAAAACAAATATCTGATATTGTTTGTTGAAATAGGTTGTTGAAAATGCAAAAAAGATGGCATATCATTATTCAATTAACTACATTTTTTAATATTATCCAAATATTTTCTGAATATTATTCGTATATGTTGAAAGTGCAAAACATGAGTTATATCATTATTCAACATTTTTGAATATTGTCTGAATATTTTATAAATATTATTCGTATATGTTGAAAGTGCAAAACATGTGTCATATTCATTATTCAACATTTTTGAATATTATATGTATATTTTCTAAATCATATTCCTATATGTTGAAAATGCAAAACAAGTATCATATTCATTATTCAATTATATACATTTTTGAATATTATTCATATATTTTTAGAATCTTATTCGTATATGTTGAAAATGCAAAACATGTGTCATATTCATTATTCAGTTATATACATTTTGAATATTATCTGTATATTTTCAGAATATTATTTGTATATGATACCAAAAAAAGTATATGATTTGAATATAATAAGTATCTAAAACTCAAAACAATATCTAAAACTCAAAACAATATATGAAACTCAAAATAGTATCGCAAACTCAAAATAGTATTTAAGAATTAAAAACAATGTCTCAAACTCATAGATACAGTATATTTTCTGAATATTATTCGTATATGATACAATTAAAAATAGTATATTATCTTAATATTATTCGTATCTGAAACTCAAAACAGTATATGAAACTCAAAACAGTACCTGAATATGATAATTTGAGTAAGTATTTATTGTTGGAAAAATAATATCAAACTAATATATATATATATATATATAAATATACAAATTTATATTTCAAAATATTTTTCTAGCATATCTGAAATTTTAATTATATATTAAAACTAATATGAGTTATATAATTTAAATATGTTAACTATAATCTCTGAAATAGAGCACACTACCTCTATATATATATATATATATATATCAATACCCAAAACCAAGACTAAAAACAAAAAATAGAAAATAGAAAATAAAAAAAAGGAAAAATAAAAAGAGATAAAATTAAAAAACAAATATAAGGATAAAATAAAAATAAAAAATAAGGGTAATAGAGAATAATAAAAAAT
>CATIWK010219388.1:0-30152 GCA_949634005.1 Mallotus japonicus
GAAGACAATGAACAAGATGCTGTAAATGGTGTAGATCCTGTGACCCCAAACGCTGGCAAAAATGTAGTATAACTCAATGTAGATAGCACTAAAAGGCAGAAAACCTGCCATTGCCATCTGAGGAAGAGCACTCCTGTACCAAGGCAATTGTGGAATTTCTCGAGGATACTTTGTGGTACGGCAAGGAGCTTGAAACTCAGCCTTGCTGTTTTTGCCAGCAATACCACCCAAAACAAGCAACGGGGATGTTACCAACGTCCATATAAGAACTATTACCACAATTGTGCCAAAAGGCAATGCTGCAGTTGCACTGTAAGCAATGGCTACAGTGTTAAGGAAGCAGAATGTGAGGAATAGAGGCCCACAGAAAAGGCATCCTGTCAACAAAAGATTTCTCACCTATAAAGACAGAAAATATACAGCTTAGTTCACTTTGAAGAGTCTATTCTTAATTTTGTAAGAATTCCAATAAAAGCTACCTCTAATGGAAGCAGTCTGTGTACACTTACCCAGTTATTTCCTTCCAGCTGGCAATAGAAAGAAGTTGCAGTGTATCCAGCAATCCCAGACGTAAGTGCATATATGACTACAAGTGCAGTAAATAGAGATCCCCGGTTGTATGGATAAAAGACTCCAACCAATGCAAGTATAAAGATAAAGACAGTGCTGGAATTAAATAATGAATGTTAGTCTTCAACAGCCAAAAATTTGCAATGTAATAAGGTGGACATCGTGCTTTATAAACAGACATGATTAACGAGTTTCTTACAGAGCGAATAGCTGGGTGCCGGAACCAAGACCCGCTGCAAACAAAGATTTGTATTTAGGGTACCTAAATACATCACCATGTATGTATTTCCATCCAGTCTCTTCCTGATCATCAGCTTCTTCCTCATCTTGCGCATATCTTGGAGAAATCCGCAAGTAACATAAGAACATTTAGTAGAGTACCATAAACATACAAATAAAACAATGGCACAGTTCAGCAACAAAAAATCTTACTTTACAAAATCATTCTTCAAGACCCGCATGAGAATTGTGGCGAGGAAACCAGTCAAAAGGAGAACTGTCACACACGAGTTTATAATAGAAAACCAATGGATTTCCAAGTGATGTGGCAGTGCAGAAGAAAGCGAATACTTCTTCATTCTATTCTCAAAAGAATTATCAGTTTCCTTCCATTTCACAGTATAAAGAAACTCAGCCTCAACTTCCTTGTCCTCAGTCAGATCCAACATCGAATTGGGATCCATATGGACACTCACTTCAATCACACGATCCTTATTGTAAAGAACATCAAATTGGACGTGTTGATAAAGATAGTATCTGTACTCACTTGGGTCAGCCTTGCCATCTTTATCAACTTTTCCAATGAAACCCCAAATGGGCAGATCATCATAATACATTTGAAAGTAATAATCTTTAGCAATTGCAAATCTAAACCGAGCAACATCCTCCTTTGAAAGCTTATTCCGACAAACAGATACTGAATGTCTATCCTCTCTAAAGTTGAGTGTGTATGGTGCACTAACCAAACGGTCTCCATTCAAAACCTCACCAAGAGCTTCTTTTTTCTCTTTCACATGATCTATCATTAAAAATTGACTTATTAATCAAGTATATAAACGCAGCAAATTCAAAGATCTAACCTTCACAAACCAACAAAAATACAATCTTCTAACAGATATAGATAAAAAGTTCAAAAACCCACCTGGAACACAAAAGGGTAGATCAAAATATCGATAGGTTTCACTACAAAATTAAGAAACAAACAAAATAAAACATCAATTAGCATAACAAAGTAGACCTTGAAATTGAAACTGAAAAAAAAAAATTAACTAAGCTAAAACATAACCAATTCAAGAAAAACAAAAGGGTGCGTAAACAAATAAAAATCGATGCAAAAAAAAATGCGAAATTGAAAAGAGTAGATCTAGAATTCACCTGGGATTGTGAAAGGGACCAATTTTATTGGCGTAAAAAGGAACAGGGTCGCCTTCTTTATAGCGGTGATCGGAGGCATCTGATCTAACGTTGAGTAAACAGCAGGAAATTGAAAGTGCGAGGATGAGAAGGGCTAATGGATCGTTATCATTCATGCTTTGCTCGTTTGGTTCGCTATTTTCTTGGTTTTCTTGGTTTTAGCTTCAGAAATGGAATGAAATTGATGAGACTGAGAACCAAACAAAAGTCTGTGGAATAATGTCCTATTTGGCCCCTAAATTTTACTCAATGGATCAAATAAACCCAGAATTGCCTTTTAGGCCATATTAATGCAAAAGTTACAGGTTTTAGCTCATAACCTTTGAAATGATTTGGTACAAGTGATTGGAATTTTTAGTTTAGAACTGGCCCATTTCTATCTCGACCCGGCGGCCTGCACTCTAACCAACTGAGCTAAAGGGCCAATGGTTCTCAAAGACTAAAAAATGATCAGGATCGAAGGATCAAATAGCTCGTTTAAAGATAAGGAATAATTTTCAGCTGAAGAACAGAGGCACCATCTATCTGTCTATCAACACAAAAAAAGAAGATGAATAATATAACAGCAAGCGAAATTGCAGGACTTGGAGTTGGGTCTTTACTGCTATGTTGTGCCATTGCTGCTCCAAAGATTGACTCTTTTATATCTGCTTCACAAAGAAGGTGAAAAAGATGCAATCTTTACACTTCTTCTCTTCACTTAACTTTCCCTCTCTTTCTGGGTTCTTGTCGTTGTTCCATATTACAGTTACTTGAGTTTAAATTTTCTGTGGAATTATGTCAGTTGAAGGTGTTGACAGCAGGTTTTTTTTTTTTTTTGGGCATGATGATTGTATCTAATAGTTATAATTTTCTTAATTTTCATGTTTTGCCAACTTGAGCTTTTGAGTGAACTTCTTGGGAATTTGAATTGGTGAACACGCAACAGTTGAAAATAATTCTAGTTCCTGTGGAGTTGGCCTTGTCTTATATCAATTGTTTTAAGGTTTAATGTGTCTTTAAGAGCTTAGACGGTAGCAAGCATAATATGGTGCTGTGGATCAAAGCATTAATAAAGGGAACAAGATGTAGTGAAAGATAGTGTTAAAATAGTGTTGCCAGTACACCAGTTACCAACTTTCTTTATGAAAACTGAAGTGATAAAGTAGCATAAATTGGGTCTTTAACTTATAGTTCTCGCAGAATGATTTGGGCTGTATTTTGCATATCAACCTCCAAAATGTAAAAAATATTTGAGTTACTGCAGGAATCTGTACCTCGTTATATGGAAATTTGATTTTGAAGTTCACGGCAAAAATGAGACCCTGGAAATTGAGATTGAAGATGTTGAAGTATTGCTCTTAATAGATTCAGATGGAAAATTAAAACATATGGTTTTCTGATAAGAACCATAGACTATATCTTTTTCTATCCTTTTTAGTCAAATAGTTTCTGGATTAATATGAACTAAAAAAACTCGAGTTTTTAGTTGTTTTCTCAGAAGAGCCAAAATCAAGTTCCAATAAACTTGTTTTATCCATTCCAACTTGTGGGCTTGCTTATATAGCATCAGTTATCTAGTTATGAACACGTTATACTTCAGCACTATTCAGGTCTTGCTTCTTATAGATTCATTCAAATGGGAATTAGTAATATATGTAATCCTTTCAGGAGCGTCATGGAGTATATTAGTTTCTATCCTTTTGGTTAATTATATTCTAGATTGATAAATGAACCAGATAAATTTGAGGTTTTAGCGATTGCAAACATGGTTTAGTTGTCTTCTCAGAAGAGATTTTGAGCTGAAATCAAGTTCTGGCAAATTTTTTTTTCTGATCTCAATTTCTGGTCTTGCACATATAGCGTAATTTATCTGGTTGTGCGCATGTTATAATTCAGCACTATTAGACATCTTGGTTATCAGATTTAATATACTGTTTACAGTTCTTACTTCTTACTTAGTATTATATCCACTTGTTGGTAGGATAAAGATAATTTAAACTGTAAAAAACTTTGAGTTGGAGATCCTTCTTGTAATTGAATTACGAAAAGCACGTCCTGCTTGTGGTTGACTTATGAAAAGCACAACCTTCTTGTGGTTGACTTATGAAAAGCGCTAATTTACATTCTTTTTCTGTTGGATGAGAAATATATGCTCTCATATAAATGCTGCATACGTTATTTGAACTGTGAAAATGATGTTAGCACATTGTTTTGACAGTTGCAGAATCAGAATCAACAGGATGTGTGAGGTCAACTATATCCAATCACTCGAAAAATATGAAGCTATCTACATCTCCTTTACAAAAAGTTTAGTCTTTTGATTAATAATCCAAAAGGCGAAATTGAATCAGATAGGACTCCAGCAAGTGAAATGGATAAAAAGAAAACCATCAGGAGCCCTATCCACTTGTTCTTTTCAGCTGCATAAGTCAACACACATATAAGCAATGCATGTACACTCAAAGGCATTTGAAAGGGTCAGGTTGATATAATAGAGGTTTATAAAATTTCTATAATCTGGTTGTTATTTATATGCTTGTAGCTTAGCCCGAGCATTTACAATTTTGTAATGAGACTTTTGAGATAGTTGAGGATCCCTTGATTCTGTTCAATTAATTTTAAATAATTCAAAACCATCATAGGAAATGAATATGCTTGTGCAGAGTTAATATGAATATTTATCAGTTACATGTGTTCTGGTGCAATTCTGTTTTGACATGCTGTATCTATAACTTCTTGAACCTGCAGCTCTCTGGGAATGTGCAAGACATGTGGTGATCTAAGGATGGTGGCATGCACAAAATGCAAAGGAATCGGAATGGTTAAGGCAGACGGACCATTAAGTTTCAGCATGATGGACGATTTGTATCAGTCTCTTGGTGGTGAATCAAAAGTGAAAACCTTTAGATGTACTAAATGTCAAGCTCGAGGTCGCTTCTGCTGTCCTGATTGCTCTAAATTATCATCAGTTTAATCTCTGTGGATCTTGAAAGCAATAGCTGGCTTGTATTTATCAGAGAACTTGGTTATGTGCTTGTATTTAAGCCTTCATATGAAGAAAACAATAGCTGGATCCTGTATGAATTGAGCAGTGTAAAGAAAAGAAATTAACGGGTTTTCCTTCTTATGAAGGATGAATCTTTCATGATAATCTTCTGCCTTAACTGTGTCAAAAATGTTGATTACAATTGTGAGAAAATTTACTAGGCAAGTAATTTCCTAAGATTCTATGTTTATTTCAGACAGCACAGAAATAATGTCATTTGACGCCAATATGCCCAAACAATTTGTTGTTTCTAAACTCTAATGGAATCCCATTTTGTCGTTTGTTTACCTCTTCTTTTTGTGCTTATGTCTGAGTCTAGTGATCCTTATGTTACCCTGTGGCAAAAACTGAGCTACTGCCTGGCTACATGTGATACAAGGAATCAAACTCTGCTGTATATCTTTATAGAAGATGCTATAATTTGACATCTATCATCAGGATATAAGAATTGATGATAACAAGTGAAAAAAAAATTTTTAAAAAAATAGAATAAAGGAGTTAAAGTATATATCAAACAGTAGCCTTTATTGGAGGATTCCTTAGACCAGCTCAATTGGAGGATTCCTTAGACCAGCTCAACGGGAAGTAGCTAGAAGACTTGAAAGCAAGAAGCATCTTTGAAAACTTTTCTGGTTGGTAATAGCAGTGACTAGGAAGCTGGTTAGAATAGGATGGCATCTATCTTGTAAAGATACCAAAGCTTGTCTCAACTGATCAAGTCATTTACACAAAGCACAGATTCATGATTTTGAACCTTATGAGCTTTCAAATCTGTCTCAAGCTTATATTTAATGCAGCTCTTAGACTTTATAATAATAGCATATTAATTAAAAAGAATGGTGGTTGTAAACTTGAACTTTCTGTTTCACATCAATGCCTACCAAATTTGAGACCACTAGAATTGGTATCCTAAATGTGTTCTTTTTTTTTTTTTTTTTTTTAATTAATTGAGATAGGATGCAAATACATTTTTTGAAGTGTCAATCTCATCATTAACATCCACCCGCTACCAATGTGGATGTGATTTAGACCACTGCTCTTTAAGGGCATTATGAAATACATTGATCAAATCTTATTGCCGTCAATTTAAAAAAGGAAGGACTGCCTCTTGTTTATAAATTAACGAATAAAAAAAATAGAATCATTTTACCTCCGTATGACTAAAAAAAATTGACCGGCTAAATTAATAATTTGAGGCTACATATTCCATTTTGAATATAAAAACTTTTTTTTTTTAGATTAAGTTTTTTATGTACTATTCTCTGTTTGACATTAGGACGATGAAGAAAAACTTCTAACCTATTATAAGTTTTGTTGTTATTTGTTAAACAAATTTTCTCATCCTATTAATTTGAGTTTAAATTCTAAATTGGAAATTAATTTGCGTGGAAATTAACAAAAATTTAGAAGTTCATAGACTAATAAAAAAGTTTAACAAGATTCACCTATTTTTTATACAATTAGTACCAAGCATATAGTTTGCTAGTAAAACTAAAATGTAGGAATTCTACATTATTTTTTTATTCTTGATTTTCAACATATATAGATAGTAATCTATTAATTTTTTTTATCTGATAACTTCGGATAGCTATTAAAAATTTTACTAACGTAGAGAAAACTTTTTTAGTATATATATATAATTTAAATTAAAAACCTTATTAATTAAGGGAATTTAAACCTCTTACTACTTGAATGGAAGTTGATTATCAATCATGTTACTTGATAACTTTATTTAAATATTTTTAGCATAATACGTACATGGCTCGTATATTTATTATTTTTTGTCAATTTGACACATCAACTTATAGTTTTACAATGTTGACACCTGAACTTAGTTAAAATATAATTTTAAAACCTCTATCAATACATATGGCACGTAATAGCAAATCAACATGTATCACATCATAAGAGTTTAATTAACCAAAACTGGAGGTGTCAAACTGACAAAAAGTGACAAATACAGAGGACGGTAAATGCATTATGTCATCATATTAGTGCAAACTAATACATTTTAACCAAGTTCATACATCAAAATAGTAAAATAATAAATTATCAAACTGATAAAAAGTGACAAATATAAAGAGTTATGTACGTATCATGCCAATATTTTTAGCTTCATACAAATTAAGAGAATCACACATTTTACGTAGGGGCAAACAGGTAAAATAAAAACAAAGGACCGAAATTAAACAACCCAATTATCGTACAGTGGACTGATAAAAAAAAATTTATTGTACAGTTGGCTTTTCTAAGCACGCGTAACCAAAGATATTCGCTTGACGTATACTACCGCAGTCTCATCCTGACACGTGCATTATCAAGGGCAGGTTTACTGTTCAGATACGCCGTAACAGGGTCGCTGACTCACCTGGCACTGTTTAAATAAGCCTGTAGAAAACCGACACGTAGTGACTGTGATGGTTCAACTATTTCTATTTGACAGCTGCCAGGTTTGCGAAGTTGGACTCAAATCTCTTCGGAAAGGTGCATAGAGAGGGCTGTTCTTATATTGACACGTGTCTCCTAACTAGGTTATTGCTTTTTTAATTAATATTATTATGTAATTAATAAAGGATAATCTGTTGCTTTGACTCTAATTATGCAATGGGATAATCTGTTGCTGCCTTTTGTTCTAAAAAGGAGAAAATGGAAAGATAATCATATGCTTTATCTCAACTTCACAGTAGAAATACATAAATATATTTACATGTTAGTTTTAATTCGATTCTGATTCGGAATTGGCGGTTAATGTGAAAATTAAAAGTTGTATTAGTTTGTTAAATATAGTTTTAGTTTCAACTCTGTTCTGTTAAATTTTGATTTAAATTCGATTTTTTGTACAATTTTAAGTTGGTGTCAATTTTTACTAAAAATATTTTTTTTTTGTAATTTCCAATGTGTAAACCTTATTAAATTAATATATTAATTATGATTAGCAAAATTCTAATGATTTTTATTTTTTTGAAGAATTGAACTTATTGCTGTGTCAGTTATTGGAACTCAGTAATTAATTATTGAATTTCATTCTATAACTAAAAATAATATCGCTTTGAGGGTCACTGCGGCAAAACAAAATCAAGAATTTCAAATCTTATTCAATAGTTGAAATTTGTGTAATGTCGAATAAAAAAGATGATTAATTTCATTCTAATATTTTTTTTAAATTCTAAAAGTATAGGAATATATATCTATATATATATATAACTTTAGAAATTCAAATTAATCCTGACTTCGAACTAAAACTTTATTGAACAAATTTAATTTTAATTTTGACCTATTTAATTTTTCTATTTGAACATTCCTAATAGATGAGAAGAGTTGATCTCGAAATCCAAACTTCATCTTTGATAAATTTCAATTAATTAGCTTGATCATAAGATTTAAGTGTCATATACGAGTTCTATATACATACATATATATATAGGCGTGTACATAAAAGTTTTGAAAAGATTAATTATTTTCTTCAAATAAAAAAAAAGAAAAAAAAACCATTAAAAAAGTAGTTAAATAATAACTCATTTTTAAAGATATCCTAAAATATAGAGTCATTATATGATCTGCCATTAAAAAAAAATGAAGAATTTTTTTACTATCAAACACTTTCTTTTGAATTATCTTCTTTTTTCAGGTTTTGAGTTTCATTTATTTATTTTTATAGCATTTGATTGAACATTTCAGTGCATGAAAAAGCAGAGAAGTTACATGTGAATCCTGAACACTATCTTCTTCTATATATAACAACAATATATATATATTGACAAATAAATGAATATTGATTCATCAGCCCACCTTTGCAATTTGCATATGTACTTCTTTCTTTTTGTGGTTTATGTGCATAAACAATTCCCACATTTATTAATAGCACTTTATACCAAGAAAATAGTCACACTATTGGGTTGGTGCCATCCCACATTGAAAAAATATTGTAGTTTATATTAATTGTAAAATATTTTGAGTTTTGAAAATTAGTACATGTCTAAAAATTGCTATGATTATGAAAAGACTATTTTCATTCTTCATTATTTTACATGTATTTTATTTTTAAAATAATAATTAAAAATTTGATCGCTAAATTATTTATTTTTAATTTAATATTTTTTATATTTAATTATCATATAAATTCTGATTATTTTGAAGTTTTAATCAGGTGAATCCTATAAAACTGATAAAATATTTTTAACATATTATGTAGAGGGTAAAAGAAGAGACTCGATTTCAGATCTCAGATCTTCGCACAGCGGTAAAGATTTTACTACTAAAGCAGTGTAGCAAATGGAGATTAGATATACGTACGGCATAGTTCTATCTCTCATTTCGAAAGATGAGATTATATTCTCTTTATTAATTGAGGAATAACATTAGATTTGAACTATATAACAAGGAAACAATCATATATAGACCCCCCTCCCCCTCCCTTTTCTTCACCCTTAAAATGACATCAAACTAATCATCTATGAACATATTAAAAAGTCAACTAATTCTTCTTCTCATTTATATGAATATATTTGGAGTAATTTGAATATGAGAATTTTGGAAGAAACAGAAATTTGTTTTTTTTTTTCTTTTTCTTTTCTAGTAGAAAAGAAGTCAAAATTTCTTTTTTGAACTTTTCTTTTTAAGTTAATTTATTTTTTTAAAAGTCACGACTGTTAGTTAATATTTTTCAATTATATTTATCAATCATCCACAAAACAATTCTCACTAATTTAGACATTGAAGAAATTAGAAGCTTGACTTAACCCTCGAACTTAAAAAAGATAAAATTTATGAAGTGTTTAATATTAGATTAGTATAATGTTCGATTGTTTATCTTGCAACACAAAACATTAAAAAAATCAACTTATAAGTATCTTAAATTTTAAAACACATTATAATACATTACAAATAACAATTTGAGATTAAATAATTGAGTTGGTAAAAAGAAACTATAGCAAATAACATTACTATCAATTTCCAACCGAAAATACCATTAACAACATTAGAATTCATCTCCTTTTGAAGGCAAAATTTAATTGCACAAATTAGCATAAAAGGCAGTAAAAATAGTTTTAATTTGGCAAATGTTTTGGCCAATAGTTGACACAACCAAATCAATTGAAACCAACCATGCCTAGCCTATTAGTTTAGGACCACTTCTTGTACATAAATAGGGAATGCTTATGCATCTCTATGTCTTGCCTGTTTTGGTACTGAATTGTTCCACAATACAGGTTGACCAAATTACCCATGTTCATTTATTTGTTATATGTATTTTTTTTTTCTTATAAATCAAGCAAAGTATCATCTCAACAATATCATTTCCTCCCTACATATAGATCTTCACCTAAGAACACTACCATTTATGGTTTCCAACCATAGATGTAATCCTAAGCTTTTCCTTTATCTAATGGCTACAATGCATTGCATATATAAAAAAAAAAAAAAAAAGTAAAATAAGCTATATGGAAAATGGCCTTTTTTTTAATATATATATATATATATATATCACTAGGAAGTAGTCAATAAGGTTTGCTTGATTTTTTATAATTTTGTTCGACTTAAGTAGAACTATAAAAGTAGTAAAATTTTCCAATAATTAATTTAATGTTTCTATATATATTGTAATTCGAATCCAAAACATCATTAACAGTTGATGCCCACAATTATTGGTTGATCTTTTTATACTATTTAAAAAAAGTTAAAAATAAAAAAAAAATTTGAATTTAAGTTCTTTGTTGAATAACAGTAAAAATTAACCAATCATTATTTTTTAAAAAATATAGAGCTGCTTTATTTCATGACCGGTTTGGCATGATATATTATAATAATAATTACAATAATAATAAAACACTAATTAAAAGAAGTGAGATTTTGTCAAAATTACAATACCAACAGAAATGTTCATTTTCTTGTAATGTCACTTAACTATTCTCCATCCATATTTGGCATTGATACCCATTTGGCTATGGAATTCTTGGTGGAAAAGCAATTAAGCATATCTCTCCAGCTAAGAACCCTACAAATGAAATGAAAAACCTCTTCGCTTAGTAGCAAATCAATTAAGGAAGTAATTTAAGTGTAATTAATTAATGTTTGCTTGTCGTACTAAGCCTTTTCATTTTTTTTGTTTGCATTTAGATTAGTTACTAGTCAAATGTTAAGGTTACCTTAATTAAGATGATTCCCACGACACTCAAGTTGCTCAAGGAAGCTAATTTAAAGATTAAATAATAAATTAAGTTGTGCTTAGGCATATATATATATATAAACATTGTTACTAGCTTTTTGGTTAAACATATATTGTTTAGTTTTTCATGCAAGTATTAGTGATTAGAATTTTTTGGTATAGTTATTTTTGATATATAAAAGCTCCAATTATTATGGATCAAATTGGATGAATCAACAAAATCTTCCAACGACTATTTTTTTAAGGGATAATTGCTATTTCCCCCTATATTTTGGCCTAATACACTATTTCATCCCTAACATTTGAAAAAATATTTATTCATCCCTAATATTTGCAATTCGTGTATTATTTCATCCCTGACAGAGGAACTAATGAGTGTTAACTGTTGCAAATGTCAGGGATGAATAAATATTTTTTCAAATGTCATGGATGAAATAGTGTATTAGGCCAAAACACAGGGGGAAATAACAATTCTCCTTTTTTTAATATACAAGTTTTGAGTTCAAAATTTTATTTAAGAGAATTTAAATTAATTATTACTTGAACCAATAGATATTAGTACACATAAATATTTTTCTCATTGAATAACTCATAAATACAAGTGGTTTAATTTTATATAATTTTCAAACATAAATAAATACATGAATAAAAAGAGAATCATATATCTTTATTTTTGTAGCTTGAGATCTTGTTGGTACTTTGTAGTACAAAATTATGAGCAAATTGATAGAGGGGATGATACCAAATAGTGAATGTTGACCAAAAGGAGTGGCCTAAATTAAATAATGAAGAAAGCATAAATCCTAATTCCCCTATCTATTTGATTGGATTAATTTATAATCTTTGTGATAAATTTATAGTATTCTATTCTTCCTAAGATATATATTTATGGTGATGTCAAGTGATTTCCAAGGATATGATTCTAATTGACCAAACAAATTTGTACACATAAATGGATATGTACTAGTTGCACAATTGAACATTATATAGTCAACAAATGCAATAAAAAAAATGGTCAAAAAGAGACTCAAGAAAACAACCACAAACAAAGAATATTAATCTTTTTTATATTATTGTCCTTGAATTTTTGGGCATGTGATTTGTAATAAGACATGTCAATGGAATAATTAATCTTATCTAAAGAATACATATTTAAACCAAACTCTCTTCATCTATTTTATCTGCTTAGATCATAGTTAATTTTTTTGAACTAATTGAAATAGTTAATTATACGGTACAACAAAAAGACCATAAAAGAAACGAGAGTTGAAATTCTGCTCTTCATATTTAATGTCCACATTTTTTATCACTTGAACTGCTCACAGGAGACTTCAATGATAGTTAATTATATATAGATGTATACATCTTGAAATAATGGTGTATCCAAACTATACTTTGAAGTAACTCGAGATGAGAATCAAAGTTGACTTTTTTTTTATACCTTTTAATGTTTGACTTTTTAATACCTTTTTAATGTTTGCCATCAACCCTATCTATCACCCCTGAAATAGATTTAAGGTAGTCTGAATTGAAGGAGAGAAGATTTAGGAGAGAGATCAAAGAAAAACTTTATACTTTTTTTACTTTTGTCTAGTTCAATTTTCTCCTTTTGAATTGAAATTCTTTTCAAGGTATAAAGAATAAAGATATAGAAAATACCAACTTTTTTGGTAATATACTTTGATTCATTTTTTTTTTTTTACAAAAGGCATATATTTTGTAGTTATTAACTTGATTAAGGAGTTAAGATTGTTAGTGTATGTAGTGATGTTATAAGATACATTAATTGAGCTATTAAACGAACATTTATCTTGTAGATGGAGATACAACACATGCTAATATCACTAATTAAATATCATAAGGTCTTACAATATAATATAAATAACTTATAATCTTATATTTATATTTACCTTTCTTTTTCCTATAAGAATAATTTGAACTTATGATATTGAATTTCTTCTTATTCAAAGAATAAATCTTGTCAGTAGTGAATTTCTTTTCTCAACATGACACAAAAATGCTGTCCACAAATTTTTTTTTTAAAAAGCATTTTATAGCTAAATGAATTTTACCTATATATAGTGTGTTTTAACAAAATAAATTACTCTATTTTCTTAACAATTAGAATTTGATCTCTACGGGAAATTTTCTCTAAAACTTAATCTTAAATACATTAAACTAAGATAAAAAAAAAGTTTCTAAAACCATACGAGCAAACTCTAAAGCCAAATAAGAATACAAACTAACTGAAAATTATTATTACTATTTGAAGAAAATAATCATGTTAAATATCATTTTCTTTCACCCTTTAAACAAAATGACTAGAAAAATAATGTCATCTTTCTTGGTCTAAACTATTAATATTCAGAATTTTTTTTATAATGACTAATATGGTTCGATCGAGACAAAATCATAAAAATAGTAACAATTTCCAACAATTAATTTAATACAACTGTATATATTAGAACTCCAATTGAATATATAATTTAGGCGAGAGAAATAATATTAGTATTCTTCCATATTAAAATGATTATATTACAATTTGATTTTGACATTCTCATTCACATTCCCGAAAACCAAAAACGCAGTTATCTTCTTGGGGATAATTAACTTCAAATTAGCAATTTTTTGTTTTTGGTAATTTTCAACAATTAAAAAATTATAAAAGGACTAAATTAGATTGACGTAGACATGAAACCAATGTAGTACCGACACGTGTTAAGCCATTTTAAGGTAGCTGACGACGTTCTTCTACTTCTAAAGACAACGAGAAGAGAAAAAAAAATAGCAACTCAAAAAAATTTTCAACTTCATTAAAAATCACAAACAATAATCACTCTCATTTGAAGCGCGTCTTTGATCACCCAGTTCCTTCTTGCCAAAAAGCCAGAGACGTAGTCAAGATAGAACGCGTGCAATGCACACTAAATTCATAGCGCCTGAAAAGAATGCAAAAGTAAAACCCAACATAGAACTAGAAGGAAAGAACACACCAACCCTAAGCTAATAACCTGCAAGTGAATTCACTCTTCTACTGAAAAAAAAAAAAAAAAAAGGTGATGTAATGTAAGATTGAAACCTGAGGTTAAAAACAAAGCAAAATTTGACATAAAGATTTTATCTTTTTTATTTTCTGAAATACCCACAAAATATATATAGATATATATATTTCTCTTTCTTTAGGGTTTGGTTTCTTCAAAGAATCTAACTTTCTCCTGTTTTTTCATGTATTTGGTTACATCTGAGCACTGACCCAAAAAGAAGAAGAAGAAGAAGAAGTAAGATATAGCATATACATCTTAAAAAGATTTAATCTTTATAGGTGTATATATATAGAGAGAGAGTTGTGTATATAGAAAGAAAGGGAGAGAGCTAAGGAGGGTCTAATCTTTTTGTTGGGTTTTGTGTGACTTATTATAAGAAAATGGGGAGAGGGCGAGTGGAGTTGAAGAGGATAGAGAACAAGATAAACAGGCAAGTGACATTTGCAAAGAGGAGAAATGGGTTGTTGAAGAAAGCTTATGAACTTTCTGTTCTTTGTGATGCTGAAGTTGCTCTTATCATCTTCTCTAACCGTGGCAAACTCTATGAATTCAGTAGCATCTCTAAGTATGAACATCTATCTCATCACCCTTTTCCTTCTTCTTTTAAATTTATTTTTATTTTTGAAGATGACTGTGTGTGTGTTTTTTTTGGTTTCTGTGTGCGATCTGTTTGCTGTGCACTTCTTTTCCTGATTTACGTTCATGAATCTTTATAGTTATGGAGAGCAAGCTTCTTGAATGACATAAAACTTTGATGAGATTGTGATAATTTAGTTACTTCTCAATAGCTCATCACCCTTTTCTCTATTATTTCTGATTACCAACTTTGTGTATCAATGTGCTTTTTTGGTGTTCAATTAGGTCTTTGTTTGATCTGCTATGTTTGATCTTTGCATCATGAGATCTGAATCAAATTTAAAGTCTTTTTGTTTGTTCTCTTGAAGATCTTTGGCTGGGGTTTAATTGAGCTATATTTGATCATCGTTTTGTGTAGAATTGTGCTGGGATTAACTGACAATTTTGATCCAAAATAAAGAAACAACTTATTTTTGCTCAAAAATTTCATTTCTCATCATTTCAACTTCTACTTTTTTTCTTAATTTGCTGAAAGAAAGAATGGAACGACAAATCAATTTGTTTTATGTTCTCCAGAGTTCAATCGGTTTCAAATTTTCTTAGTTTTGACTGTTTTTGGGGCAAAGCTTGGTCATAACAATGTGAATCCTAAAGGTCAGTATATTATCTTGATGGCATGTTGTAATCCATGTGTCAATTGTGTGTGCGAGAGAGAGTTAAAGGGTAGAGATGCAGACTGCATGAGAGCCTGAGAAAAGGGGTCATATCATATATGTTATCTGCTAGGTATAGAGGATGCACACCCTTGTTCCTGGAATCCGTACACACTGGTTTGAATGAAGAAAAAAGAAAGATTGTCCTTATTGGAGTTAAATAATAACCTCTGACCTCATTTAAGGATCCTATGAAAGAGGTTGATTATGATGGATCTTGAATATTTTATTACCTTTTTGGGATTTGTTAGCATTATTAATTTTTAATTATCTTTGCTAAGGACATGTTTCTTTTGCATGCATTTGATCGGATCATGTGTATCAGCTTGATTTAAGAAAAAAGAAAAAAAAAACTACAAAACAGTCCCGTGAAAGTACCAAGAATATAAACACATTCTTTGAACACTTGGCGCCTGTATTTCACTGTAGCCATTAAAATGTGTGGGAGTATCTGTTTATAGAGTTCATTACAATCTATAGATATCCTCCAAAGAACCAAACGATTAGTAAATTATATTGTTTGGTGTGATCTCTTTAAAAGAACCTTAGTTGATGTACAACTTTGTTAATGATAGCCATATATGCACTTCATGATAAACCAGCTACGAATATATACATGCTTAAAGGTATTACAATCTATTTTTTGTCTGCTTAGGATTGGTTGCTTTGTAGTATCTTCTTTAGTGGCAAACTTATGCATGTTCGTTGGTTTGAGCATAGCATATAATGATCTATCTTAAAAGTTTTTGTTGGATTCTTAGTACTCACATCCTTTTCTCGGTTCGGCTCAGGGGAGGGCTTTTTAGTGAGATAATCATCCAATCAAGGTTTCATCTATCCAAACCATTACAATGACATTCTTCTTAATTTGTCTAGTTAATGGATTTACCAGCTCTTTTGTGTTATTTAGATGATTTGAATATATGGAAAAAATTCTTGCATGAATGTATTCACTAGGAACAAATTTAGGTTAAAATTTTCTAAATACACAAGTTATAATTCTTTTTTCAATACATATATATATATACACATTAATTAATTAATAAGAAAATTATATAACTTTGAAAAATGTTTCTGATTGCGATCCGCAACATGAGAATTGTGTCTCGGATCACAGTAAATTACTGATTTGGCCCCATATATTATGGGTAAATAAACTTTGTGATGGTGCCCCCAATATCCCACATCGGTTAGAAAACGATGAGCTTGAATCTTTATAAGCTCAAGTTTTTCCTCTCTCTCATGAGGCAATTTTTCTTGTAAAGGAGCGAGTCTACCATGTGTCAGGATTTAGGCTAGCCACCATCACTTGGGAAAGTAAAAATATAAAAAGAAATATATATTTTGTCTTCTAAATCAACATAATAATATAATAAAATAAATGTAGCCTTAACCTTAAAACCATGTGAAAATCATTTCAAAATTGAATGAGATTAAGAGTTAAATTTTAAACTTCATACAATTTCTCGAACAAAAGTAACTACTATATTACTCATTCTTTCCCAACATTTATATACTTTATGTTTGTATTATCCAGAACAGCACCTCGTGCATGTTCCACGAGTTGTAAGAAGTAGAGTTAGCATTTTCTTGAACTAGAGTGTTTGTGACCTAATGTTCAAGAAGAGAAGAACTAAAATTCCCTGCATTTTGTAGTTTTTTTTTTTTTTAGACATTACAGCATAGGTCTTCTTTCATATAGTAATAATTGGTAAAGTTATGTTAATTTTTATGTACTCGTAGAATCCAGTGGCTATAGGCCCTTCCTCCTTTCTCATATTTGGCTAGTCCACCTTCAAGTTTTTGGCCATCTAGTGTGGTGGTCAGTAACTATAAGTTCCCTTAACCTAAAAGCTTGTCCCTGAAGCTATTAAACTTTTCCATCCTAAGATTCTTCTTTAGAATCATCTGAATGCTAATTATTATATTCTCTTTGCAGGAATTTTTTTTTTTTTTTTTTAACATCTCTTCAATTTGTAAGAATCAGTAAAGGTAGCTCTAAAACTTCAAAAAATTGGTGCATGATAGAAAAATCTTCCTTGCCTGTCAAAGTCATAGTTATGTATCTAATCTCTTGCTAAAATTATTAATATATTTTAGTTTCAAAAAAAAAATTTATTTTTTAGTCTCCTTTGGATTTTTTTTTCTCTAACTGCTTTTAAAATGCTACAATTTGAAAAATTCAAATTTGTTAAAGCTCCACTAAAATTATAGTTTCTGGAGCATGTTAAAAGAACATAACGCAGTCTTTAAGGATATGTTTGCTATTAATATTATAATTTTTTCGGGAGATTTTTGTCTATATTAGGTGTATTATACATTATAGTTAGATTTGTAATACATAATTCAAGTGTTTTACATTTAACTAATAAAAATGAGACACATACCTTTATGTTATAAATCTAACAGTAGGGTACAATAAGCCCCAAGTAAGTAAGAACTTTCCATTTCTTTTAATAAATCATCTTGATTTAAATTAGTTAGAGTAATAACTCTCGATAGCTATAGTTTAGACAAAAAAAATCATCTTAATTAGGTTTAAAGAAATTATTTAAAATGATTTTGAAGATGATTAGCTTTTGCAACTTGTAAAAGGATTTGTCTCGATACCTATAGTTTAGACAAAAAAAATTCATCTTGATTAGGTTTAAAGAAATTATTTAAAATGATTTTGAAGATGATTAGCTTTTGCAACTTGTAAAAGGATTTGTTTTTGAATATATATATATATAATAAAACCTAATTATTTCTTGTAAATGACTAACTTGGCATGGATTTGTTTTTCTTGGAACAAGGAGTAATTTTACTACAAAGGCTTAGGAAAGAAGTAACTGTCAAGTACATGTAGGAAAGGGTAGGAAAAGAAATGAAAAGGACAACAGAATATGCTCTTCGATAGCCAAAATAATAAAACAGTAATGGGCTATGAAAAATTACTGTTTCCATAGGGATGAAACTAGACGTATGGGCTAACGGAGGTCCAGCTCGGCAAGGTTTTGAATATTTCCTATGCAAAATTGAGAACTATAGCTAATACCCTCCTCAGAAGTTTAGTTATTTTCCCTATGGCCCTTCTTTTATATGATTTGCTTTCATTTTCAACCTCACATGGTCACATCATCACCCCTCCTGCCATCTAGTCAAAACCTTAATTCTGCCACTGCTTGTCCATAATGTAGGTGTATTAAAAGTATGCACTCCTCTCCAAAGAAAAAGCAAAACAGCATGTATCTTTTTACTAATAAAATGGTCATTTTAGTCGAAAGTTGAATAATTTAATGATATAGATCAAGAATTTGATCCTTACCCCCTCCCAATTCAAGAAAAATGATAAAATGTTCATTTGATAATCACTGAATCGAATTTTTAGTGGCCTAGCGTATTCTGATAATGCAGCAGATTGGAGGTTAGAATGGCAAACAAAGATAACCTGTTTCTTTATATAAAATTTTTAAATAAAAATATCAAATAATGAATTTGAGACTAAAAGAAGCCACGGGAAAAATATGTACTCAAGCATTGTTAAAAAAAGAATATTTAATATACTGACAATTTCAATAGTGAAAACTTAAAATTCTTATAAGAAGATTTAGGTTATGAAAAAAAAAAAATCTTTGTAGAGATGGCCAAATAAGAAAGTTATCAGTGGTCAGAGAAATCAAAATTGTTAACCAGGGAAAGAGTAGCTTTTCAGTTTTCACATATATATGAGTTGGGCCATGATTGTTTGTCTTTAGATGTTTATTATGTTTGCCAATTAAGAAATTAGTTTTATAGCCTGTAATGTGTGCAGAGATGCTGAATTTAAGCCCAATTATACATCTATTCTCTTCAGACTTCAATTGGACATTTGTTGGGTAGATGGCACTGTTAATCTTGACATTGGGCTATTCTAATCTAACAACTTTGATGGACAGCCTACTACTCTTCCTTTGTTATGTAAGGGTAAGATGAACTGACAGCTAAGAGGGGAAAATTTTTCTTGGACAGTCTGATCCTTCTATTTGATGTCATTGACTAATGACTATGAAACCATAAAAATTTATTGTTTTTGGCATTGCCATAAATGCTGTATTGAGTTTAGCTATCTTATCAATTAATGAATTTGCCCCATTAGGATGGGTGAAATAGTGTGGCATCCTGTCACACCGAATGGGAGATCTCGAACTCAAAACCTTTCTTCATCATTTAAAAAAATTATTTTCTTAAATCACTATCTTTAAATTTTAAAAGGACTCACTAGACTCTAAAAATTGGTGAATGTGGTAGCCTAAACATCATCAGCTAATAGGTATAATGGCCTCTTGAATATACTATGTTACATTGTACACTTTTGAAAAAAAAAAGGATGAATTTTTCTACTCCATACTTCACAAATGGATTTACAAGAATGATCAACAATGAAAACTTCCAACTTCTCTGATTTTATTACATTGAATCTTGTCATTCCAAATAAAATGGTGATCTGAAAATTGTTGCAATGTTAATTTTCTGTAATGTTATGTTGTCATAAGTTGCTTTAATTTATTATGAATTATTGATGACACCACATGGGACTGGATAATTTGCACTTACATATCTTTTCAAGTGGTTTTCATTTCAGCAACAGCATCTTAAGTTCATCTTCATGGTTATGTTGGTCTTATTTAGTCTCATTTGGGTTTTCTGTTGTGGCTGAGCGTTCACTAGGTTATTTGAATTTTACTTTCTTACAAGTTTTATGTGTTTTAAAGATGAGCTTAATATGTTACTTAGTTTTAGGTTGGAATTTTCTTTTTCACCCATTATATTTTATGATGGGTGATATTTCCTATTCTATTAATAAAATTTTTGCTCATTAAAAAAATTATAATAAAATATCTTTAACATGAATTAAGGTTAAAAAAAAATTTAAAAATACATGTGGATTGGAGATACTGCTTCCTCTTTGATGGTGATTTTGAACACTTCCCAGTTTCAGCTTCAATATTGCTCAGATTCAATATCCTGATAAGATTTGTTACTCCTTTATGTCTTCTTTTCAGCATGCTCAAGAGCCTGGACAGGTATCAAAAATGCAGCTATGGTGCAGTGGAAGTCAATAAACCAGCCAAAGAGCTTGAGGTATAGTTCAAACTTTATATTCTGTCCGAGATGTCAATGATTATGAAATCATGTTGCTGTTAGCAATAAGGAATGAAGATGTCATGTTCATCATGTGTTTGTTAGACTCTTAGCTAAAAATTCACCTCAGTTTCACTGTATATTCTGTTGGAAATGTGGTTTTCATTTAGAAGTTTGATTTTCTGTGAGCAGAGCAGCTACAGGGAGTATTTGAAACTGAAAACTAGATTTGAGTCTCTGCAGCGAACTCAGAGGTGAGAAACCTGAATATCAAGCATCTTAGAACAATGTATATAACCTGGGTGAGCGGCTAGTTCAAATGTTAATGAAAAAATTAAGGGGGAGTTTCTTGACTGATTGCTGTAAGATCTTAATGACTGCATCATAAGCCTGATAAACTTTTAGTCTTGAAACACCTTTTCGTTTGGTGCTGCAGGAACCTTCTTGGGGAGGAACTGGGCCCTCTGAATACGAAGGAGCTTGAGCAGCTTGAGCGTCAGTTAGAGTCCTCTCTGAAGCAAGTTCGGTCCACCAAGGTAACTGAATCACTGGCTACTGCATGCTTTCTTTTATTATAACTGGAATTGTTGGGTTTGCACCATCCCATCCATATGATTCCGTTTGTGTCAATTGAATATGTATAACGAATTCCTAATGCTAAACTCAGGGAAGCATCATAGATAGCTAGCCATATTTGGAGAAGGGTAAGGAAGGATTGATGCATGGGGCTTGTTCTAACAATTATCCAGTTGTTTACATATTAATACCTTCTTGTCTTAATGACTCTCTTCTTATTTTTCTCATATAGTTAAATGTTTTTATATTTATGGGAACTTTCAAGTTTCCTTCTATTGTTACCAATGCGTTTCTTTTCCAGGTTGTTTGACATTGTTTATCTGAACTGCTTTTGCAGACCCAGTATATGCTTGACCAGCTTTCTGATCTTCAAAACAAGGTACTTGCAAGTGAAACAATGCTGAAACATAATTCACTTTAATGATGCTTCTAGTACTGACTGACTACTGCTTTGAATACAGGAGCAATTGCTGCTGGAAGCTAACAGAGCTTTAACAATAAAGGTAATACTTTACACAAACTTTCTGTTCTAATTGATTCTAAATTTTAAACAATAGGAGTGTTCTTTGGTGATATCCTCAAGAATATATCAATATGATTCTGCATGATTTGCTTGCTTATATTTACTGTCACTAGTCAGTTGAAATCAGTTGGCTCTGAAAGTAGACAAAGGCCCTGTATCCATGATGCTGTTGATCAAAGTGCCTATGTTCCCTTCAGAACCAAATTTCTTACATGCTTTTCTGAATTCTGATGCTGAAAGGCAAACTAATGTTCAGAAATTCATCATGTCTCTATGTTAACTAAATATTTCTTCCTTGTAAAGATGAAAATGGGAAGGCCATGTGTAGTAGAACCTTTGCATTGTCCAATTTCAGACACTTGCTTAGCTTGATATCTTTTTGTGAAGTTCCTTTCTGAATGTGTCCTCATTGCTCTTCCGCCTAACTTCATGTTTTCAACACCTGATATGATGGTGTCTATTGATCTGGCCACAATTACACCTTATTGTATCTTTTATGACTCAAAAATTCATGTTTTGCAGCTGGATGAGATCAGTGCAAGAAACTTTCGTTCATCATGGGAAGGTGGTGAGCAAAGTATGTCATATGGCCAGCAGCATCCTCAGCCTCAAGAATTATTCCAGCATGTTGATTGCAATCCCACATTGCAAATAGGGTAAACATCCAACTACTTGAAATCTATATTTGAACACAAAATCCACTTTCGACCAATGAGCGTTGGCTCAGTGACACTGGAGTCATCTCCAAGGTTGAAAGTCTATGAGCTCAGTGCTCATCAATCAATAGAAAAAAATAAAACAAAACAAAATAAAGAAATTCACTTAATTCCTCTTCATATGTTGGATATAGGTACAACCCTGTAGGTTCAGACCAGATGGCTGTCACAACTACCCAAGCCCAGACAGTCAGTGGGTGGTGGATGCTTTGAGTTTTGTGCCTTTATGCCTAAGTGCTCATAAGACCTTGGTCATTTTATCACATATGCTTTTGGTTCTGTGTGTTGGCAGTATGTAAATGATTTCAAAAGCATATGAAACTAAAAAATGTGACTGAAGTTTCTGAGGATTGTGGAACCTTTTGCTATGGATACAAAGGCATGTAATGTAATGTAATGTAAGTTCATAAATGTGGCAGACACTTAAAGACAGGAAGCAATCTGGGGCGGTCTCAGTTGCTAAGCACTGTTGTCTACTAGTACTAACTAGCTCTCTGCCATGATTTGGTTACTTTTGTTATCCTTTTATGTCTCTGCATGCTCTACTTTGCATCTAGTTATATAAAAGATTTCATATCAACTGTGTAAAAAGCCCGCCCATGAGTGTTTTCCCATGAACTTGGACTCAACTATACCATGTGTGCTTTGTTCTTATCTCTAGACTAGCAAACTTGTCAGCACACTTTGTTCTTAGACTCAACTGTATTTATATTAAATGAATATCTTGAACATTAAGATTTTTGTCTGATTAACTTTAGTAAAGGAAATTCTTACTTGCATTAAATCCCATAAATATTCTCTCAAAAAAAATCCCATAAATAAATTTATAATACATAATTTAAATACTGTATATTTAATTGATAAAATAAAATATGTATTTATATGTAAAAATTTAATTATTAGATGTAATATATTTTTCGTAGATAAAAAAAATAAAAATAAAAAAGTAAGAAAAAATAAATTAATAAAAACTTTTAAAGTTAAAAAAACATATTAACTAGTTTTTTTAATAAATAAAGAAAAAAAACTTTTAAAGTTAAACTTTTGAAGAAAAAATAATTAATTAAATGAAGAAGTTTGGCTCAAATAATTAAAGGGTAACTTTATCTAATTATAACATTTGTCAAATTTATTTCCCAAAAAAAAAAAAAAAACATTTGTCAAATTTTGCTATGAAAACAGAGGGGGAAAAATTGTAATTGGCAGCATTTGACATCCCCAAAACAATGCTCCAATCACAATGCAGATCAAAGCTTTTCCCTGTCCAATGAATTAAGGCAGCTCAATGGCCCTACAAACATTTCCATATCTATCACTCCAGTTCACTTGTGCTAATAAAATCTTAAACAAATAACATTATAAAAAATCATTGATGATATATATTTTTAACAAACATCTTCAAACAAGATCTATTCGTACAAATAGTAAAAAAAATTAAAAAAAATTTTAAGTAAAGTTCTTTATATGAAAAAAAAAAAAGTAACCCCATGCTAGAGGCGTGGTGGTGAGGGCTCTCAAGAGCCTTGTGGAGGTGGACGGTTCGAACCCCCACTCCACCTTCCTCTTTCCCTTTTAATCTAACATCTAATCTACTAATTCCGGGTTAGCCGAGACTTTGTACCAAAAAAAAAAAAAAAAGTGTTGGAAGTGTCTTACCTTCTTATGAGTCTATTCGATTCAAACTTCGAAATAGTTAGAACTCTTATAGTTATTAAATACTAAATGAAATATATTATTATATTATTATTAATTTATAAAACTTTTTTATATAATTTTTTTTTTAAATTTCTTATGTAATTTGTCATTTAATATTTTATTATTAAAAAAGTTATACATAGCATGTGGAGTGTATACCCCACTTTTCAAAAATTGATTAGTATTATTTAATTGTATCCACTACTACTACTATTTAATCTATTATCATTAGTGGACAAATCACAAATTGACCTTATGATTTTCGAGGTTTCCTCACTTAGTAACAAATTTTGCAATTGATAGCAAAGAAATATGGAATATGATACCTAAGAATTAAATAATCTTTTTCTTTTTATTAAGTTAATAAATAAAGTTTAGTGATGATGAGTAAATTTAATTAATACCCTACAACCTAAGCTAATGATGTACTAATCTTTTTTATTTATTTATTTATCAATTATTCATTGGATGATAAGGGTAATTAAAAACAAAACCCTAGCCTCATTTTCTCTCAACTTTCTCTCCTTTCTTTTCTAGTCACTCATCTTCCTTAAGTAAGAAGAGGTGATTTTTGGCCATTCTTGACCTGAAATCACCCCTCTACACCTCTTTTTATCAATTTATTTATTAAATAAGTGGTTATTCCATATAGATCTGAGTTTTATTTTGTTTTTTTTCAGGATTTCGTCGTTTTGTTGTGTTGTTTGATTTTTCGTCGTCTTATTATGACGTTTTGTTTTTCATCGTCTTGTTACGATTTTTTATTTGTATGTGGACTATTCAGACAGACAAAGTATATTCGATCAGATAGAGATAACAAATCAGATTATGATTGTCAGTATGTTGCATAATTGGAATTATAGGTATTCTAATCACCATAGTATCATAAAATTTGTAGGCTTTAAGTCAATTTATTATGCTATTAATCTGGATGTTATTTCATCCTCTATGGTTTTTAGCGAATTTATATCTTATTTCTATTGATATATTGCTAGTTTGAATCAATAAAATTGTTTTTCTTTTCAAAAAAATTATTCATTGGATGATGAAAAAAGTTTATTCCATTTTTTTGTATATTTCATGCCTAATTTGGACCATAATTTTGAAATTTTTAATCATACAAATAATTGTACCTTCTTTCTTACTTAATTTGTTAGCTTATGCCTATCATTCATTTCACATTCTTGCTATCTCTTTTCAATATTTTATTTGAATGGTTCATCTATATTAGATACATTGCACTGAATCAAATAAGTGATAATTATTTTAAGCACTCTTCGTTTATATAAAAAATATTTATTTAAATAAATATATAATTATTTACATTTCTTTATTAATTCATTGAGTAAAATATACCAAAAAATATGAGAAATTCTTAGGTGAACTCAGTTCGCTACGTAAGATTATGAACTCTCCATTCTATTTACAACATGTGGCATCATTAATTAGTATTTATTGATTTTATTTTTTTAGTATTAACCATGATTAATTATGACACATAATTAACACATGCACTAATAAATTGAAAATGATGAATAAGTTTCAAAAAATAAATTAATATATTTTTTACTGCTTATTTTTTAATTACTTACCACATGTGAAAAAATTAAAAATTCAAATACATACTAAAAAATGATGAATAAATTTCAAAAAAATAAATTATTATATTTTTACTGTTTATTTTTAACAATATCTTTTTAGTATGGTTATTAGAAAAAATATAATTTATCCATGGTAAACTTTTTTTAAATAATTTTAAAATTATAAAATTTATTAGTGTATGTGTTAATTATGACATGGTTCTCACCTAAGAATTTTTCCATAATTAACCATGATTAGTACTAAAAATTAAATAAAATCAATAAATGCTAATTAATGATGCCACATGTTGTAAATAGAATGAAGATTTCGTAATCATATGTGACGATATTGGGTTCAGCTAAGAATTTCTCAAAAAAATATCTAGAACTTTTTTTAAAAAAAATATCTTCAACCAATGTAGTTTTTAGTTAATTACCAAAAAATTCTTGAATTGGAAAGTGTAATTTTACAATGAAAAACAAGCTCATAAGTCATAAAGAATGAAATATGATATGATATTTCAAAAATTAAGTCCAATTAAGTTTTAAACTTTTAAAAAGTAGAATATGATTCAATTTAAAATTTTAATGACAAAATTATAATAAAATGCATAATGTTGATTAATTTTCACGACTAATTAGCTCTTACTACAGCACATATATGTGTCTTTATTATACAAATAAAATAAAAATTATTAATTAATTCTTATTTAATTATAACTATTGATTAATCATTGATTATTTATATATATATGATATGTTTTAAATAGTTATAATTAAATAAGGATTAATTTAATAATTTTCAATTTCATATGTATAAAATACACATATGCATACTGAAAAAAGACCATTAACAATTAAAGTATCTTTCAAAGGATTAGAGGACAACCCTAGAAATTCCCTCTCACTTTCTTCCTTTTTTTCTTCATTTATCCTCAAACCATACATAGTATAAAAAAAATTGGTGATTAAGCCCCCTTTTTTTAAACAAAAAGTAGAGAAAGAATCAGGAAAGTCCTTCCCACCACCAAAAGGTTTTTTCTTTTTTCTTTTTTTTTTTTAAAAAAAAACACCTTTATTTTCTGATATTATACATAGCAACTTTCTGGGACCTGTAATTAATGGAAATATGACAAATTTTGGTAGAACATAACTTGATGTACTGATTTATGGTTTTAGACAAAACTGGGTGGATAGCTGCTTTTATGTAGTTTGGTGCCTCTTTTATGAGACAAATTAACTTCTATTCTACTCCATTAAATTACAATGTCTACAATCTTCAGCAAATGGGCATCTTAATTCTTCAAGTGTTCTTATAGGATGACAAGCTTCACCTAAAGGCAAATTCAAAGATAAGTTGTGATGCCCCGTTTGATAAAGACAAGCAACAATGTTGTCTGACACTAATTCAAAGAATCTGTTATTCTCAAAAAAAAAAAAAAAAAATTTATTATATTTTGTGGTCAAAGAATCTTTTTATTATATTTTGTGTTTCCGTAGAATTTTGTAATTTTTATTTACGGTAACTCAACAACTATCCTATTTATCTCATGTATCTGATGTTAAATCCTGATTTGATCATCGAAGTCGATTTGTCGAAATCCCATTAGACGCAACGTGTGCTTGTCTTGCAGGTTCCTCCTTACCAGACAAATTAACCAATTGTTATCACTTATATTCAACATTTAGTAATAAATGTTAATATATAATAATAACAAATACTAATAATACTAAGTAGAATTATTTACGAAGCAGCTAAGAAAATGTCAAGCAACTATCTTTTTATATGTGTGTACGCCCATAATATTTATTAAATTGACACTTGATATCGGATTCTTATCTTATTAATCACAATTTATACCCTAATTAAATTATAGTACCATAAAAATGAAAAGTTCAACATGAAATGCTTCATTTTTTTAGAAACTTTCTTCCTTTATGCAAAGTGGCTCTTTAGCAGAACCTATCATATGCAATGATTCATTCTTATGTGCTAAAATGAAACCACAATGCCTTAAGATCTTTCCATTATTGCAATATCTCCTAAACTATATGGAAGCATTATTCTGTTAATCAGAAAAGATTATGAATAATGCCACTTAGAGTTTTATCAATTAGATATAGAGTTAATTTTAGCAAAGGAAATTTAACAGGAAAACATTGTTTTCATAGCCAGAATCTTTACATAAAAATAGCTATATATATATATAAATATGTCCTCAAAGCTTCCATTAAATGTCATTTATGAGGATTAGAATCTTTCTTTCATTTGGTGCTTATTTATATATGTAAATTAAACCTGTTTTCACCACCCATTTCCCTTTGTGTTGGGTGCAACTAGTGTTAGAATCCCACTTGTTTTTTGGGTGTGTGGAATCTAGTACAATATCATCTCAATCTCAAGAAATTGAGATGCCCTTTATCATCAATCTTCATTCTTCCCCAATTCATATAAAAAGATTCATCTAGCACAACATTAATTTAAAAGAAATTATCTACAAATACAAGGAAAAATTCTTCCTCTCTTGCTTGCTAAATCTCCATGGAATATTTGTTAACATTCATAATGTTTTCTCTATGCAATTTGGATTATTAATTGAATGGTTCAACATCACTAACTACATGCCTAGCTAGCTACAATTTATATGTATCATTCAAGGGTGTCAAACAGAAAAAACAGATATTTAAAAATATCCTGAAATATATGGGGATTATACTTATATATTATAAAATATTATGTATAGACTTAATTAGACTATTAGGGTTACCGGATACAAGTTGTCTTCTCAAAACAATGACATAACAGGAGAAATCTCCCTATTTTACATACAGAATAGGATTAGATCAAAAGTTTGAATGTTTAATATGATCTCGAGAAACATGTCTGTTTAGAATAACAACTTTTCTGGCAATTGCATAACAATCGATAAAAGAAATTAATATTATTATCTTTTAAATTGTCATATGCTTCTCTCTCATCTCCAACAAAACTTTTTCTTTATTTAAGCTATTTGATTTTGAATATTTTTGGGCCTTTGAGCATTTTTAAAATGGTCCCCCATGGTCCTTTTCTCAATTTTTTTTTCTTTCAAAATGGTCCCAATCAATTTTGTAATTGAAATAGGCAAAAATTTTGTACGAGGTAATTATAATGGAAGTATTATATAATCCTAGGGAGTTTAATGTGCTTCATGGTCCCCAAGATTGTTTGGTTTTATATAGTAATTAAGGTACAACACATTAAATATGAATTTGCTCATAAGGTCCAAAAGGACCACTTCCATGAAAATCTGAAAAATCTTACAATCCAAAGGAAAAGAAACAATTCTCCAGTAACCGAAGAAATGTCTATATATGCATATGTATGGATCTAATTAATTTAGGTTTGGACCACTAAAATATATTGTACCATGTTGCACATGTACACCTGCCTGACTTACTTGGGTTGCGATGTCAAGTCAGGTTTTTTGTCGGCTAAGCATGATTAGTGATTTATTTTTAATTTTCTGGTCAATCTTATCATTTTAATTTCATAAATGAATTTGTACAGAATTATAAGTAAAATCATTGGAAAATTAATCTAATCATATATATTTCGGTTTTAACAATTCAATTTTAATATTAAATAATTAAAATATATATGAATTTTGATATATTAAAATCGTTGAATTAATCTTTATTTAAGTATGTATTAATGATTATAATTAAATAATAATTTATGTATCGATTTTAGTTTCATTTGTATAAATATACATATATGTCCTGAAAAATGACTTAAAACAATAATACATATCAATAACATACACTAATTTCCCAAAAAAAAAAATATATATATATATACACATATAAGGCATATTTTATTAATTTTATTCCCTTAACTTATAAAGTAATTATTTAAAAAATAAAATTACAGTACAATTGAAGTCTTTAAATGATATTTTTTAAAGTTTTTTGATAATCAATCAAATATTTTATTAAAAAGAAGCCAGGAAAAACCCATCTTGTTTTGGAAACTAACCCGAATCAATAGATTCACCCAATACACCCACAACTAAACCAAAACAAGACAGATAAAAAAACCTGGAGAAAACAAAACAACAAAACAATAAGGAAGAGCCTAAATAACAACGAAGAAAAGAAACAAACGAAAAGATATAAGGGGAAGAAATTACAACCAGGCCAAAAATTCACCATCTCTGTGTGTTCCTTGTTTAGCTAAAGAATCAGCCATAGAATTAATTTCTCTAAAAATATGAGTGAAAGTGATGGAATGGAATAAAGTGATATTTTTTAAAGTTAAAGTGAAAATATTTATATATTTAAACTAATTGAAAAAGTGTTTACAAGTTTGTTGAAATGTTAAAATGGCTAATTTAGTAAATTGAGGGACAAAAGAGACAAAATAGTAAAAGTTGAAAGGGTTGGGGATGTATGAAGGACAAAATTAGT
>CATIWK010219415.1:0-12756 GCA_949634005.1 Mallotus japonicus
AAAAATGAAGATAGTGATAGTAAAAGAATGGAAATGATATAAACTTTTGAGTGTTAAAATAAAGATTCATATAGTGGTGATAGTCATAATAACTCTTTAACTATCTTTAAAAAAAATAATGGAACACAAATATTTGAAATAATTTAAATGAGATGAATAGGAATTCAACAGTTTTTAATTCAATAAAATAAATAGAAATATTTCAATAATAACGTCTAATTTAGTTTTATAAAAAATAAAATAAAAATAAAAGAAATAAAAACAATGATCAATATAAATATTCAAAAATAATGATCAATAAAAATAAAGGGTCATAAAATATGAATAATTCATAACTCATTAATGTAATATCTCAAAATATTATTAACATAATTAACAAAAATACAAAAATTCACTAATTAAAATTAAAATAAAAATAGAAAAAAATTTTACATGGTAAAATAAAAAACCACAACAACATAATAAATACCTTTATGACTACTTTTTGTAGACTAAAAATATAAAATAAAAATGATCACTTCAAACTCGATTCATATAGAGATATGAATAAAATATAAAAACTCAAAAAATATAATCTAATATGAAATTTATATACATCAATAAATTTATGAACAAAAATTCAAAGAAACCGTGAAATTAAAAACGGGCAATCCTGAGTTAAATTCTATTTTTCAAAAATAAATAAAGGTTCATAAATACAAAATTAAAAAAAGATAAGTGCAGAAACTCAATGGAAGCTGTTCTAACAAATAGAGTTGACTATGTTCCATTAGTAAAGTAAACAAATCCTTTCGTCAAAATTTTAGAAAGGATAAAAAAAAAAGGGATAAAAATCGTTTATACAATATTGGGTTTCATGATACATACATGCAGCGGAAATAAAATTTTAATCACAAAAACTCTCACAGGATCCATGCAATTCGATTAAATAGATTAAAAAAGGATTCTGAAATCTTACTACAGACAAAAATAGGAAAGACGGTTGGAGGGATGAAAGGGGGTTCACACCGGTAATCCTTTACCTTGAGCTTTTAGAATTTCTTGTCGGATTAAGACATTGCCAATCCAACAATGTCCTCTACTGGTATCCACACGAATAGTGTAATAATAACTAGAAAAAAAATAAATAACAAAAAAATATTATTAATTAAATGAAAAACATAGGTGTAAAAATAAGTGTATATGTGTTGATGAGAAGGAAGGTTGATATTGGTTGATAAGGGGCAAGGTGTATATGTAAGAGTATGTGTGAGTTGATTTGGGTGGATGTTGATATAGGTTGCTAAGGGTTGCTATGATATTGAGTTGCTAAGATTATATGGTTGCTGAAGTTGACAAGGGTCGATATAGGTTGCTGAGAGATAAAGAGGAAAAAGACAAAAAGGGTAGGTTTATATATGGTGAAGGTCGGGCAGCTGTGGAGAAAGAGAGCTGTGATTTTAACAAATATCCATTTTGGTCCCTGAACTCTTTCTCTTCTTCGTTAGCCACTTAAACGACCTCTGATCAACAAAAAATTTTAACCACAGACATCTTCTGATGTCCTTTACGTACTGGTGGTGTCCATTTCAGCAGAAAAAGGTGCGAAAAATTTCAAATTTTGCTTTGAAAATTCAATCCAAGTTGTGAACGTCGGAATGCTCACCTTGTCGCCGTTCAACAAAAAAAAAAAAAAAACACTGGTAGCTTGTTCCTTATCACCTCAGGAGTTTTTAGACGCTAACCTTGCATTTGATCTCCATCTTTAGAATATTTTGTGAATTTTTCAGTAATTTTACTTTTGTTTTCTGTCTCTAATTTTGTGTGTATTTTTTGGTGTGTTGAGGCTATAATTGCATTCTATAAATTTTTGTGAACGCGTTGGTATGTTTTTTTTGGTCAGGTGTTGTGTTTCTGGTGAAAAATTCGGTGGGTCCCACCTGAATTCTGGTGAGGAATAGTGACCAGCTCAAAAAATTATGGTTTTATTTTTAAAATAGCATATATTATGAGGATTAATTTTTGTAACTGAAGCTAGGTCTAATTTCTTACGGATTGTGAGATAAAAATTATGGAAGATTTTTGGCGTAAATTACTTTATTTTCGCATAAATTGTTTCAGATCATCAAATAAATTATTTCAGTCTCAAATGTCATATTTAGGGTGTTTTCAAGTCAATTTTATTAATTTCTTGATTTTAATAATTTTTCTGAAATTATTAGAAAATTATTTGTTTTTTATTTATTTAATAAATATTATTTATTATAGATAGTTCCGGAGCGGGAGCCACAAAGCATAGGCAGCCGAGGACACGTCGGCCAGCATGCTCCACCTGTGAGTTAATTTTATAAAATGTCTGTTTAAGAAATTGCATGAGTTAAATAAATCATATGATTTTAATTGTTTAAATTTTGTTAAGACTTTGAGATAATGTTTTAAATTTTGTTTATGTTATTTTATGATTATATATATATATATATATATATATATATATATATGTTTTGGAGGACTGGCAGAACGTGCTACCTGGTAGGTGTCACCAGGATCACGTGCGCACTGGTTTAATCTTGGGTAAAACATGTGTTAGTGTTTGCTCGGTTGAGCTTGTTCTCTCGAGCAGTGTTATGAATTGAGATCGGTGGAGCTTGTTCTCTCGGGCCAGAGTTGAGATGGACCTCAGTTGAGCTTGTTCTTTGGGGCATCAATAGTGGATTAAGTGACTTGACTGCGGTTGTAACTCGGTTGAGAATGCTCTCGGGTAGGGGTGTGCATTGGTCGAGTCGATTCGATTCGGACCGTAATACCGATTAACTTATAGGAAGTAATAAGTCCAACCGAACTGAGACGAATTATATGAAGTAACCGACGGTTTGGGAACCAAAAAGGATTGAGTTTATTCGGATCGGGAATTCGGTTTGGGCCAGTTAGGTTAGGCCTATAATTTTTAGGCTTTAAATTGAAATAGTTTAAACATTAATAAGAAAATTATAACATTGAGCTTTGGCCTTTTGAGCTTAAAATATATAAATCCTACTTACAAAAAACTAGTCTTGCACCACCCAAATAAATCAGAATAACAAGTAGGCTTCCACTAGTGTTTTGTTTTGTTTCAATTAAATTTAAACATTTACAATTACAAAAGAAGCAAATTTTGTATATACAAAAAATATGAGTGGGAATTCATCTATCAAAAGGAAGAGCTACAAAAAAAAAAAAAAAAATTCTTTCATTCGATCTATTTGCTTCCACCACTTGTGTGAATATGTATTTTGTTAAAAAAATATTGCTGATTATCTAAAAAACTAAGCAGCAACAAAAAAAAGTCAGGTCAACAACCTTATGTCACTATCCTGCAAAGCACAATGCAAGAAAATAAATTAAGTATGTAAGGGAAAAAAAATAAAATGAAATAAAAAACATTATTGAACTTGAGGCTCAGTTTGCAATAGTTAAGTCATCACGGAATACGAAATGCTGAATTTCTGGCAGCAGGTTGACAATGTTGTCAAGATGTTTGCCTCTAAAGCAAGTGAAGCAAATTTCATTCTTTTTTTTTTGTACTGAGATATAAAGAGGTGGAAGCACATCATCGTAGCCTCAAATTTAGAAAAGAAATGTGCAAGTCAGAAGCTCAAATGAATCACACATAAAAATAGAAATAGATGAACATAATTAGGCCGAATGCTCACTTTCACGCTGTGAACTTTACCCTTTTGGTCCATAGCACTCCTCAACTTTCACTTTAACCCATCAAACCTTTAAACTTTAATTTTGGATCTCTTTCACCTCTGAAACACAAAAAATTAGCATGTGAAGAACACTTGCGCTGATGTGGAAACTTAAAGTATTAAAGTGAAAAAAAAAAAGCTTATGTGGAATTAAAAAATTATAAAAAATTACAATATTACCAATGATTAATTAATTATTAAAAATAAAAAATAACTTTTACTTTCCCATTCTTATTATCTTTCTTCTCTATCTACTTGAAAGAATTCCACAGCTTACATTACGACAAACCACCTCCCATGACTGGCAACTATAGTTCTCCTCTCTTTCTAGTATAACATTAGTCCTCCTTCCACGCTCCTTTATTTCCATATTGTTTGCCTACCATTTCAACCATACATTTCTATAAATCACCGATTAATTAGAGCCGACGCTGCTGATTTAGACTCTTAGATCTGTAGTAGTACTTGCATCATTTTTAGGTATTAAAATTTTCTTTCCTTACTTTCCCGAGAAAATAATTCTTCTTCTTCTTATGATTATTCAATTTTTGTTTCTCTTTAACCAAACACTGCTTTCACAAGCATGTGAGACTGAGACTATTAGCTGTGCCTTTTATCAATTTTCAATTTTTAAAATTAATAAAGAACAGATCTTTATATGTTTTTGGTTTATGAATTGATTTTTTTAAATGATAAAGAAAAGATAAAAACTTTAATTTTTTTTAATTGTGATTGCATTTGGATCAGCTGTTGAAACTATATTGTTCATTTATTGATTGATATTAAGTTGCTTCCAAGTTTAACTTTTTCAAGGTAAATTAATAATGGAATAAGTTGGTGTTTGCTGTTTAGTACTTGTAAAGTTGTGTGTTTTTTTTTTAAAAAAGTTTTGTTCATTGATTTTGTTATTACTGCATGTTAAGTTGGGTTGGATTTTTTTTTCAATTTTGTTTTGCGATGTTTCAAGTTGGAAGTGACACAGAAGTACCTAGGAATTTGATATGTTGATCTCAAGTGAAGAGTTCTGTCTCCTCTTTCATTTTATATTTCAGATTGCTGCAATTTGAGAGCTAAAATGAAAGGTTGTTGTTTAATTTAATGCTAGCTTCAACTTAATTAAATCTAATTTTGTATTGATTAGTTTTTGTGGTTATGTATGTTGTTGTCCTTAGCAAATTGATTAATTTGCTTATATTGGGATAGTGAATTTAAGATGCAGGTTTTTTATTTTTTGGCAAAATTTAAAGATGGAGGTTGAAGATGGTGTAATTGAAACAAAAGTTTCAAACTTTATTTATTTTAGTCCCTTATGTTTTTATACATTTTAATTTATGATTTTTTCCTTACACATCAGCATGATTTGGTTACTTCACGCACCTAGAGGAAACTAGAAACACGCACTAGTCCACTCTGGCAATGGATGAGTTAAATAGAATGAAAAAGTATATTTGTAGAGGTAAAAGAGGACCAAAATTAAAGGTTTGATGGGTTAAAGTGAAAGTTGAGGAGTGCTATGGACCAAAAGAGTAAAGTTTAGGGGTAAAATTGAGCATTCGACCAACATAATTAGGTAACCTGAAGGTAAAAAAAAAATAAGCAGTCAACTTTGTAGGCAGTAAGACAGTAAGAGGCTAAGAATTTCAAAAATTAGAGTCAATGAACCAAAAGATTTAAGAACATTAAAACAGCTTGGTTAGAAGAGGCTCAAAATTAAGATTGTCAAGTCATATAAAAGAAGGTGTTACATTTCAGGTAACAACAGTAAAATGTCACCAATGAAACTTAAGCAAGTATTCTTTTTTATAATCAGACATAGAATGGTGGAAGCATCATCATTGCCTCACAAAATGGCCTAAGTGACATAGTGAGACAGCAACTACAACTTGTATAACAAGTTGGTCACAAGACTCACATTCACAGGCTCAAAACACAACTCAACAGCACAAAATTAAACAATGCAACATATAAGAGTAAGAAAATATAATAAGTTAAGAGTGGGTGTGAGTAAATTTATTAAAGTTGTTAGTAAAATAAACTAACAAACTATGATGCAGATGCATTGCCTGATGTCAGTGAAGGGCCATTGCCTAATTGAGGTAGGTCTGCCAACAAAACAATCAAATATCAATTAGAAAGTACCAATACAAAGTTTAAAAATGAAATGGAAAACACAGAAAAGTATAAAAGACAGCTGCTGACCTTTTTCAAGGTTATCAACATCATCAATGGCTTCTTCAACTGAAATTGGCTTGTTAGATAATTGAAGCCAATCTTGTATGCAAATGAGGGCTTCCACAAGCTTTAGAGTTAAAGAAATCCTAAAGACATCAAGTACTCTACCCCTTGTGTTGAATGCTGATTCAGAAGCAACAATTGAAATAGGGACTGCTAATACATCTCTGGTCAAGCAAGAAAGAACAAGGAATCTTTCACAATTAAGCTTCCACCATCGCACCACATTAATTCCATCCTCCTTTACTATAGCTTCATTAAGATAGATGTCAAGTTCAGATTGCTTGCTACCACCAAGGCTAATCTCCAATTTATGCTTTTTGTATTTAGCTTTTAAGACTAACAGGGGCTTCCCAGCAGTATAAGCCATAGGAGGAGTGGAAGTTAAAGACTAACTACTTTCAGACCCAGCAGATTGCATAGATTGGGATAAAGTATCAGAACTAGATCCAATCACAAGGCAGTAGAAGGCCTTATAGTCCTCAAACAATTAAAATAGAGAGGACTTCACAAGAGAATATAATCTGCTTCCACCTTCCTCATACATTTGGCCCAATGAGAACTTCAAATACTCAAAATTATTGGTACGATCTAAAATATTAGCAAAGAAGATAATGAAATTCATTTTTTCTGGATCCCCAAAATATTTATCAAACTTGGCTTTCATACTGAAGCCCATAGAATTGAGACTGGCATTAGCTGATTGCATCCACTCACTCAAAACATAGAACAAATCAGAAATTTCATTGAAAAAGGTATTTGAAGTGACATACAAAGAATCAGAGATTCTTAATGTCATGTCATAGAACTGCTACAAATATTGAACCAGTGAAAATAATTTCACTGCAGTCTGTGTTTGTCCTTGTTAGTGGGTAGCTATATAGCATGAAAACAAGAAAATGGAAAATGTTGAAACGGATATGGCGAAACAACATTTCTTAAAAATATAAGAAAGGAAACGTGAAGAAAATGTTAGGGGCATATAAATAAATATTAAAAAAATATGAATATATATAGATATAAATTTTATATATAATTATTGAAAAAATTTATTTTTTCTATTAATTAATAGTATAATTGTAGAAATTATTTTGTTTAGTTAAGAAAAATATAAAAATATATTTTAATTTGTCTTCTTTTTTATTTAGGAAAATACTAAAGAAACATATTTTTCAAGTAGAAAATGTATTTCCAAATTTTTCATATTTGTAGAAACGGTTTAAAAAAGTTTCCAATAAGTTTCCTGAAGTTTCTAATATGGGAACATTTCCAAAACACGGAAATGTTTGCTAAAAGAAGTTTCCATGCATCATAGGCAGGTAATACATGTGATCTAGCTGTTATAAACGTTAAGTTTCTTGCTGTTAAAACAGATTTTAGGTCTATGTATCACACTATTTTGATGTGTTTAAAACAGTAGCTCCCTAAATTTGATGTGGTAATCTAAGGAAGAAATTTTTTTCTGAAAAAGATGTATTTATTATACAAAAAAATGTAATAATTGATTATTGATTTCTAATTTTTGTGTACAATTTATTTCTAATTAGTATTTAAATAATAAATTTATTTTATAATTAATGATAAATCATTAATTTATTATTTATTTATAAAATTTTTAAATAATAATATATAGTTTTGTTGGATGAATATATAAAAAAAATATAAAAATGAGTATAATGTGTTAAATGTATAAAAAATATAAAATCAAATATGAAAAGAAATATATATAGAATATTATATTTAGAGTTAAAAATAGAGTAATAAATTGGAACAAAATTTCCGTAAAAGTTTGATATTATGGGTTGGAGATCCATGTCAAATTGGTGTGAGTATATATATATATAAAGCTCAAAATTTTGTGAAATATATAATTTGGTCAAATTCTCATTTTTGAATATCTTTTCCTTTTTTCTTAAACCAAATAAAAAGAAATATTTTTATTTGAATATGAAAAAAATAAATAAGTAGATATGTGATAAATTTTCTTATTTAATGTGGTAAAAAATTCATATGTGATAAGTAATATGAAATGCAATTATATAATTTGAAAACACCATGCATTTATACCAACAGGAATAAAATTACATAATATTAAAAGTAGACATACAATACAACCACACATAATGAAAAATTCATAACATTGAGCTCTGAAATTAGACATTTACTAGACAAATAATTAAATATTCTGATAGATTAATTCAGAGCCGCTAATATCATTTAAAGATATTCACCAAAAGCATTGTAGTTGGCAGCTTTGGCTGTCATTGTTGAGTTCTTTTTCGCATAATTCGTTCTTGGTCAGCTTTAAAAAATGCACGGATTTTTGGGTCACCGATAGAATCCAAGTTTATAAACAAAATTCTATTTTCTCGTTTCCATTCTTGGAAAGCCAACTCCCTTTTTAAGAATTCTGTTTCTTGTTGTCTCATCCGTTCCAACAACTCCAGAAGCAGTCGATTTTGTTCTTGGAGGCAATTGAGGACTGCTAACCTTTGTTCATTATTTTTTCTCTTCCGCTTGCGCTTAGCTCTTTTTACCCCAACGGATCTTTCTGATGAAGAACCACCATCATCAGAATTATTTAAATTGAGAGAAGATGATGGCAGTTCAGGAGACACCGATATAGGAGACTGAGGAGTGGAATTATCCGACTCTGATGAAACATTGTGAAAACTTCGCTTTCGACGAAAAGCTTGTCTTATGTTGATCTCGTTATATTTAAATGTCTCAAGATCTTTAGCTATATTCCACACATGATCAAATTTAAAGCCTTTCTTAAATTGGACATCTTGTATCAGTAGCATTTTTGCTTCAGTCAACTGCAAAATATTATAAACGTAAAACTAAGTATTCAGAGTTATAGAAATAATGTAATAATAAATGATAATAAATACTTACAGTATCTTGATTCGAAGCACCACTTGGATGCATACTTGTAACTTGTCTGACGCAGGCATTTAATTTCCTTACAGCTTTCTTTATAGTTTGAATTCGAGATTGCAATGACCGTTTGCTACGCTCTTCCAAGCCCTCATTTCTTTCTTTGTTGTATTTATCTTGCAGTTGAGACCAAAAGTGATCTGCAGACTGGAAAGGATCTTGAGAAATTTTGATATAAACTTGACATAGAAGCACGTCTTCAGCAACACAATATCCAGAAGATCGGATACTCATTTTTTTTTCACAAGTTGAAAGTTGGAGAATTGCAATAGTTAAGGAAAATAAGAGGGCGTGTATTGAGTGGTATGGTTTCAGAAAATTTATGTAGAGAATTCTGAACCAACTCTCCAAATTCCTGCAATAGCCAAATGCATCCCATCAATTATTATATTTCAGCTTATCAACACAGCCACAGCTCATTAATCAAAAACAAGGAAAGCAAATATTAAATTTAAAGATAGCAACACTTAAAATCCAAGCAACAATCTCAACAAGGATTAAAGATACCAAGAAAATAATGACCTTAACCACAACAAAAGACCAGATCTTGACCAGCTGAGCCAGAGAAATTGGGAATCAAATGCAGAATGCTTACCTTTTCTTTTGGGTTAATTTAATATAGAAAGCTTGAAACAGAAGCTGAAACAACAGTAGATGATAGTTGAAGAAAAGCTATGAAACAAACAAAAAAATTGCACGAAAATATCATGACAAGAAATACCCTACTAACTACAGCTATAGAACATTGAGTGCCCTTGCCAAAACCAGAGATTAGAGTCCCAGGTCACAATGTGCATTTTGTCTATGCACAAGTCAACTGCCTTTACACCTTTCTCTTTACTTTATAAAAATTGGTAAAATTAAGTGAAAACTAATTTCTGTTGCCCATGAAAGAGAAGAAAAAGAAAATCTCAAACAAGAAAACCATAGCCACACAGTGTACATCAGGAAAAACGCAAGGAAACAGATCTAGACAACAGCTCATCCGAAAGCAACAATTCTTGAAGTTCCACAACCTGGGCACTAATTTTCTTGGCCAGTAAAAAAAAAACAGCGGACAGCCATTACCAATAGCAACAAGAAACACTCAAAAACAAGTAAAAATCTTTAAAATCTGAAAAAGGGTACTTCACATCACCATTACTACTACATGAAAAACAGAAAATATATATCAATGAGAGTGCAAAGCTTGAACTACAAAACTGACCTGATAAAGAGGAATTCAGAGAGAAATAAAGAAATCAAAATGCCAAAAGCTAAACTGCAATGGAGAATAGAAAGGTGGTGAAGGCTATATAAAGATATACAAGCATTTGAATATATACCATTATTTTAAAAATAATGTTATAAACCAAAGAAATGAATTGCACAACAAAATGCACACAAGACATTATCATCTTCTAAATTACTTAGCAATGACAGGTCTGAATGAATCTTTCATACACCAATTTCCTTCATTTCACTATATTTCTCTCACTAAAGAAACAACCACAACTTCATAATTATTTATGATAAAAACAATTGAAAAAATAAATAATAAGCTAAAAATCAAAATCGCAGATCACATAAACATCCGAAAGAACAAAATTCAGCACAGAATTCCCAAATTGAACAAAAATTTAACTAAATTAACATCTCAAACAAATGCAGATAGATCGATCCTCAATAAACCCTAAATTATCACTCCTTAACTCGAAATTCTCAAATAATTAAAAAAAAAAAAAACAAAATCCATGACAAAGAATCAAACTTTAAACTCATATACTAAAAAAAATCTTAAACAAACCCAATAAAGAAAAAGAGAAGAAAAAGCAAATGAACTAACTTCAGTTAGATTAGAACAGTAGAGATGGAAGAAGAGAGTGAAGCAAAGCAAGACCCAGATCGCCACATGTACTTTATGAGCTGAAGAAAATCAAGACAGTAACTTACTTGGATTTCGTGAATCTCAGTGTACACAAAAACACACAGCAAAAGTACTCTTGATTTTGTTTCTACCTATAGCATGCTGGAGTCGAGGTCGGACCATGAGGAGAGAGCTTGGTAAAGGCCTTCCTGGTTGAGGAAACGAGAAGGGGATGTAAAGAAGACAAGGATAGCTGCTAGTACGGGTGTAATACAGCCTAGCCGAGGCCGAACTAAAGACTAAAAGTTGATATGAATCTCCAATCAAACTCATTAACTTTTTATTCAAAATAAAATTCTTCTCCCCCCGAAATTTTCAATCTCAGATTATGAATAATTTTAGTTCCCCCCCAAGTATTATTATGAATAGTGTTAATCACAAATTATTTCTTTAAATAGTTGCTACGTGAATTTTCAAAAAAAAATAGTTGCTACGTGAATTTTCTTCTCATTCAAAATATAATTCTTCCACCAAAATTTAAATTAGTCATGAATATTTCAAATTTTCCCTCCAAACATTGTTATAAATATTTTTAACTTCCCACCAAATATTGTTCTATAAATCAAGTTCTTAAATCATCTCCAACCCAAAACATAAATTTGGTGTAAATTTTGCACTATTTTTGTGTATCTTCAGTAATTTAATCTCCAACCCATAACATTAATTTTCACAAAAAAAAAAAAATATTTTTTGTATATTCTTTTATATATCTTTTTTTTATTACATTCTTACTTTTTATTATTTTACAAATTACACCCATACTTTTTATTTTGTATATATTCATTCAATTTAAATATTATTAATATTTATTTATAAATAAAATAGAAGTAAATATTATAATTAATTTAATCAAAATTTGGTGGATCAAACTACCATATTATTAAAATATTTAATATTTATGCATTATTTTTAATAATTATGTAGTTTTTTTTATTAGTAATTGTGTGGTGCTTTAAGATTTATATAACGTTTTTAATTTTTATGTAATGTTTGATAATGTTTATAATATTTGTGTTATATTATTCTATATTCATGTAAATATAATTAATAATCAATGTAATTAATATAAATAATCATAAAAATTTTGAAAATATAAATAATAATACATTCAACCAATTTTAAATTTTTTAATTAAAAAATAAACAAAATAATTATCATGAAAAATGAAATAAAATAATGTTAAGTTGAAATTGGCATAAAATATTACAAATGTAAACATGGCCGGCTTAAGATTACTTGGGGCCTTAGGCAATTGTTTTTAAAAGATATCAAATTATTAAATTAATATTTTTCAAATATTAATTGTTTTTAAAATAAAACAGTCTTAAAATCAAACAAACTAGAAAATAATTTAGTGTTAACATATGGTAAATTTTTGTGAGACTTTTTTTATTGAAAATCAAAAGATAGGTGATACAATGCAAGAATGCAAAGTTATTTAGGGTATTTTAGTAGTTATTTTCATATTAATTTCATTTTAAATGAATGTTTTTAGTATATATATGTTGTTTTTATTTCCAAATGTCTTTTATGTTTGTTTGTGTGTTTTATGTATGTTTTAGGCTCAATATTTGCTTGGAAAAGACTTGAAATTGATTAGAACAAGTTGGAAAGCAAAAAGACTCAATTTTGGAAGATTGAAGCCTGTCACGAGTCGTTACACTTGGGACTACTCGTTACAGAGAGCTTTGGTAATGAGTCGGTACCATGGAACGACTCGGCACAGGGACTCATGGCTTAGAAGATTCTGGATTGAGCAGTCTTCGTATTTCGGTCATAACTTCTTCTACAGATGACCAAATGAGGTGATTCAAGTTGTGTTGGAAAGATGACTCGAAGATCTAGAATTTCATGTAAGGACTTTCTGAAGATAATGTCATTTAGATGGACGAAAATGCCCTAGAAGTTACTATATGTGATAAAGAGTTGTTACCTTTCATTCAAGGGGTGCCTTTCCAAATGTAACTTCTT
>CATIWK010219445.1:0-19909 GCA_949634005.1 Mallotus japonicus
AAACATGTATCTATGAATCGACCAAGGAGTTCCTTCAAGAACTCTCTTTTTGTCATGCACAAACTCAAATTTAATAAGAAAAACATTAGCAGTGATTAGTTCTTGCACATGGAGATTGTCAACAAAAACCATACTTGGCTAAAGATGAGTTTCAGAAGATGTGAATATCTTATTTCACTTAGGATCTTACCTACTACCTGAGATCTTTCCACAAGGATATCCGTAGCCGGTGATCCTCTAGTTTAAGGGAACAAGTCTATTGGCTTAATTCATTAATCTCTTCTTGAAGTCTAGATCTGGAACTGCTAGCTTGGTTCTTAGATAGCTTAAGCGTTAAAGATGAAGGAGTGATGATTATATTTTCTTGCATAATGGAGACATGTGGAAGATGTATGAGATGTGGAGTATGTAGAAGTTGTAAGGACTCAGAAAGAGAAGATGAAGAAGTTGTAAAGACACAAAAAGAGCAAGCTTTTTTTTTAGACTTTTTTCTCTAGTCTCAGTGGTTAAACAAAGAGTAGCTTACAAAATACTCTTAGAGAGAGAACCTCATTCCTCTCACTAAAACCATATATTCCCTAGAAACAATTTGTTAAATCTGAGTTATTTTAAAACAATAAAATTTATAATTTTAAGATTAAAATTAAAATTCAATGCATATCTGACTAATTAGTAAAATTTCAGAAGCATAAATATGCACGATTTTATAAGATTTAGTAATTCTCAATTAAAAACCTTAGAGCTTATTAACTCTCAATCCGTCATAATCTGAGAAGATTTTTCTAAAAAAACAAATCCTTATTTACCATCAATTATTCTCAAAGTAATTAAAATTAAAAGGCATAATACATCTGCAGTTATCTGTACTTATATGAATTTGTCACTTTACCCTCTGCACTGTTAATTTTGCTAAATTAACATCTATGGTCTTTAGCCTACTGTATAAACACCTGAATTTCTATGAATTTGCCATTTTGCCCCCTATACTTGCATGAATTTGCCACTTTACCACTATATGTATGTTGATGAGTCATTTTACATGTCTTGACAACAATGCAAACATGTGTTTATATGATAAGCTATAAAAAGGTTGAGGTGTTAATTTAGCAAAACTGGAAATACAAAGGGCAAAGTAACAAATTAATGTAAGAATATGTGTATGCAGATGTAATATGACAAATCAAAAACTCTACTTTATCTCCTAAAATGTTACCTTTGTATACCTTAAATTAAAAACCTTATCTTATCTTAGTTCTTTTTTCTTTTTGATAAATGCATAAATGGTATCCGAACATTTTTTTTACTTTTACTATTTTGGTATACGAACAATTTGTTTACAATTAAATATTTGAACCTATAAAAAATATTGAAACGGTATCTCTACCAGGTTTTACAGGTTAAAGTGCTTATGTGTCTAATTTTAAACAGTAAACTGACTTAAATACCTTTTTTATATTTAACTTTATTTTCTTTTTTATTCTAATTATTTTTAAAAAATTATTAGAAATAAAAATGTATTTTTTATTTATCATATTAAAATGAAAAATTAATTTGTCTTTTTCTTTTTATTTTATTAATTACAGTGACTGAATTTAATCTTTTATTAATTAAATTAAAAATTAAAAATGAATCTAATATTAAAATAGAACATTTAAGTCAATTTACTTCTTAAAATAAAATACATAAACACTTTAACTTGTAAAATCTACTAGAGACACTATTTTAAAAAAAAATTTACAAGTTCAGACATCTAATTGTAAAAAAAAAAAATGTTTAAACACTAAAATAGTAAAAATAAAAAAGTTCATATACTATTTATGTATTTATCCCTTTTTTTTCAAATAAAGTGTAAATTTGATGTAATGAATGTTTCCCATGAGTAGTTTAATGGTAAAAATTATGGGCATTTAAATGTGAAGAGTAGAGTTCGAATCTTATATCTCTTTACTCTCTTCCCTTATAGTTAGAAATTAGACCGCACCAACTGTAAAAAAATTTGATGCAATGAATAAGGACCCTTCCTCCACAAAAATCCGTAAAAAAATGCAAATTTAATTTTGCCAAGTACTAGAAATTAAAGACATGTATCCAAAAGGTATTGAAGTTTGGTTGTTGAATTAAAATTATGAACATCAGATTCTTCGATCGAGGGCCATGCCCATGCATGCATCAATACGTACCATTTTAGATGGTCCTTCCTCTGAAGATTAGGAAATAATAATAATACTTGTCATTATTGTTGCTAATATGAAAATCATACTTACTTTTGTAAGTTAGAATGGTTAAATGATAAATATTTTTTTGTAATATTAAAAAATTATAAGTTGAATTTTTTTATTACCGTAGGACAAAATGTTCCTGTTATTCTTTCGTTTACTAAATAAAATTATAGCCATTTCTATTATCAGTGGCATCAATTACTCACTTCGATTAATTATAATTATAATTATAAGAAGTTAGAAAAGTTTAAGGAGAAATTATAATGCATAAGTAGCTCATACATAATTAACTTTGTCATTTTCTAAATTAATTATGCTAATGCACTGCAAAAAAAAATGATAAGATTAGCAACGGACAAATTCATCTTTAATCCATCACTAATTGAAATTAGCGACGGAATAAGACTGTGGTAAAAAAACTTTGTCGATAAGTTAAATAGCAATGGTTAAGATAATTTTCCTAATTTTGTGATGGATTAGAAACAGTTAACTTCGTGACAGTTTGTAATCTGTCACAAAGCGTTTCGTCACACACACTTCTCATCCATCGCTAGTTTGCAACGAATTTCCAATGGTCTTGTTCCATCACTAATTTTTTATTTTTTAAAAAATATTTTAACTTTTGCGACGAATCGTTAATCCGTTGCTAAAGCTGAATTGTGAAAAATTAAATATTTTTTTAATGAATTTGTGATTTGTGTGTGTTTTCCAACTAATCCGTTGCTAAATTAGGATTTTTCCATCTACAAAATTAGTGACGGCTTGATCCGTCGCTAATTAAGCGATGAATAATAAGTAAGTCACTAATTTTCTGATAGAAATCCGTCACAATTTAGTCTCCATTTTTTGGCACCATATATGGAGCCATTATTTTACAATTGATTCATGTACCGATCACTATTTTACGACGGCATAATGACGGATTATTATTGTTGCTATTCTTGTCTCAAACTGTTTGGCACGTTTTTCGCGCCTTAATTTAATGATGGAATTTTTTTCCTTCGCTAACTTTAAGATCATGTCCCTTCTTCACTTTCTGTCACTATTTTGTCGCAATTTAGCGACGAATTGTGTCCATTAATGCTAATTATCTATTACTACTCATGCTTTTTTTAGTGATGATTTCTTAATTAATTTTTTTTGTTTATTATGAATAATAATTCCTATAAAATAATCACTTGTTTTTGTAATTATTAAAAAATTAAAATTTTAAATATTAAAAAACTGTACAATAAGAAATAGTCTTTTTGATATTTCAATTTCATATCTCAAGTAATTCTTGTAAAAAAATAATTAGTGCTAAAATCATTTTTCACTCACAGAATTAATTATATTTTAGAACAGCTCTATTTTTATTGCTAAATCAAAATTCCACAAGGTACAAGAAGCATGGTTTTTTAATCTCTTGATCATTCGGATTCGATTTTTTCTGGAGCAGAATAGTGAAATGGAATGCATTACAAGAAAAAAAAAAATATATATATATATATACTGCAAGATGGATGTTTATAAAAGTTTTCAATATTCTCTTTTATTCATTTATTTATCTATTTTTTATAGTTGAGAAATGTTCAACCTAGCTACACAACGATAAATTGTTTTGCAACCACCAACTAAATTAATAACATCCCTGAATTTTTCTTTTATCTAAAATTTCGATGAACCGTCGGCAAGAAGATTTGGGAGGCTGAATTCAATTGCACCACGACAAGAAAGCCAACCAAAAGGATTATGACTATTTTTATTAGTATTTAGCTAGGTATTGATGTAGTGTACATGGATGCACGTATATAGCAAAGAAACTATATAGTTTTTTTGGTTGATTATTTCATTATTTGTAGTTAAACAAACTCCAACCTAACCCCCAACTCAACCTGTATATACGGGGATTTATGAGCAAGTTGTATTAAATACAGGAGTTAGAGTTAATTAGGGTTAGCTATAATTATTTACATGTGGAATGGTACATAAATTCACCAATGCAATAAATTATTATGCTTTTACCAACCCCTACATCATATAATAATTTATGAAAATTTATAGCTATTGTTGGCCTTAAATAAAATTTTTATTTAATCATGATAAAAATAATTACATAGGGATAAATATACAACAATAAGTCAAATCTGTTAATGGTTAAAAATAAAATAAAAGAATATAAGTATGAACTCTGTCTATTTTTAAATCCATCGGTACATATCATGAATTATAACATGCGAAATATATGATTCGAATTCAATTTTACAAAACCAATAATATTAGAATGATATGCTGTCTATCATCACCACTAAATAGCACGTAACAGAAGTTTTTCTGTAAATATAAAATTAAAGTGAAAAAAAGTTGAGCTATAAAAAAATGCATGCCGCTACAATAGAAGTAGGTCTTTTCATATAGCATCCGGTAAATATATGTGAATAGAAAATTGTTCTGATTTAGCAATAGCACCAATAAATAATAGAAAAGAATTCTTGACATAATAATTTTTGACGAAATAATTCCAATAAGAATAAACACCATCACTAAAAAGTTTTTTTTTAAAAAAAAAAAAAAATCATCGAAAGACACATGGAGTACAAAAACACAAAAATTGAATCAAAATAACTATGAAATAAGAATAAATTGTCCTGGCATGATCACCTTCAGTAAAATTTCCCTAATAATTACTAATTAACAAGCTATCCCGCTATGTATGTACTAGTCATTTAGATTATAACTTTTTTCAAGTTCAATAAATTATATACATAAGCTTAGCAAATTAATTAATCTCACAAGTTTCACCTTTACTTTTTTGGACAACTGGAGGTCAAGGAGAGAGTGGGGAATCGAACTCATAACCTCGCCTTATAATATCCATCACTTAAGTCACTAGGTTACAAAAGTAGGACTCACAAGTTTCACCTTCACAAGACGCAATGTTTTGAGAATTTTGATTTTATCTGTTAGAATAAATCATCTTATACCAATAATCATTCGAGTCACGTCCTTATTATGATAATACCCAAATTGAACTAAATTAGTTAGAGTTAAAAAGAAATCAGTGTATGATACTATAAATATTTTATACTTAATTAATCAATCAAATCTTTTAAATATATTTTAAGTATCATAATCAACTATTTATGGGTTAAACATAGAAATCTCCTTCCCTCTACGTATTAACAACCAACTGTCCCGTGCTTAAGAAGTTCCCAAAGTTTTGGTTGCTTTTTTTTTTTTTTTTTGGCTTTTAATTGTGGAGCCATTGTGTTGCTTGCTAGTTTTAGCTAATTCTTAGTTTTTCTGTCATGGAAATTAATATGCTTGAGATGTTTTGCTAGTCTATAGTACGTGGCTCAATTACAATGAAGGAAAGGGAGATATTGCGATTGAGACAGCATACCCAACAATCACCCACCAAATTCTCCCATACAATCTCGATTTCTAATCCATAATTGTGAAGTGTTGTGGTTGGCAAAAAGTTCTATTCTGCTGGGATCTTATGATTTTTGGTTATGGTTTTTACGTTCAGCATACTATTTGAGTGCGAAATGGACCCTAATAATAATTTGTGACAATAAATAGATAATATGTGTAATTTTTTTATAATTATTTTTTATATTAATTAAATAGTTATATGACTTCTTTTAATGGTGCATTCTATGGTTATTTTATTTTTTATAAAGTTTATTTTACTTTATTTATAATCACCATTGGATGATGAAAAACACCCTCATTCTATGGTTATAAACACAAAGTAAAAATAAAGTAACTATAGAATATCCTTTGATTAATATGTATGTAATATTTTTCAATTTATAGAGATTTTATTGTGTTTGCTAATTTAAAAATAATAAATAAAATAAAAAGAAAGGAAAATATTTGAATAATAAATAAAATTTTAAATTAGAATGTGTTTAACAGTTGAAATTATTTGCATTCCAAAAATGAGGTGTAATGATTTTCATCTTATAAAAGGGAAACGAGGGGAATAATTTCCCTTCAATTTGTTTCTCCTCTTAAAAAATTTTAATAGCTAAATAGGGTAAAAATTAATTTCCTTTTTATTTTCTTCCGTTCTCTTTACTTTCCTCTCAATTCATAAATAGGATAAGTGATAAAGGTCCAAATCCAACAATATAAGAATGTTAATAAGGATTACTTTTATTTATATAACATTTTGAATTTAAATTAAACGTATGTAATTACGTTAAATTTATTATTGAGAGATTTTTATTAATTTATACGAATTGAAATAAATTAGTTATAATATATTAGGTCATATATACAAGTGGTTTTCATAAATATATATATATTAAATCCCACACATGGCTGCTACGATTGACTGTAGTTTACAAGTCTTCCTGCCTGTTTTTGCATGCACGCCCAAAAATACGCGTCGATCTATTGCCAAGTATTGGCTAGTTTTGTGCACTTAATTTCTTTTACGTCGATGTCGTGTCCATTAGATTGCAGAGATCGTTGATAAGACGCAAACATCGACCAACATTTAAATATATCTGACTCTCATGTCATCCATCTGTCACTAACTTCTTGATTCTAAGGAAATTAACATGTTCATATTGTTCTGCTTTTGTATTATTTATTAAGCGGGTCGAATCTATTGGATGTACAAATAAATCCAAGTTTGGATTTATATATGTATCAAAATTAATTTATAGTTCATGCATCTATAGAAAAGAAATCTTGTAAAAACAAAAAAAGAAAAGAAAAGAAAAGAAATGGTAAAGCTATTTTGTTGTGCTGGATTACTGTGGCTAGTGCTAAGCTTGGCTCATAGCAATTCAAACTAATTCAAAAGTTAGCAATTTTTAAAAAAGATTTCTTTAAAATTGAATAAAAATTTTAAAATTTTTTAGAAGTTTCAAATTGTTTTGAATTTTCAAAATATTTCAGAAAAAAATAAAGATTCTATTTATATAATTAAAGTATATCTAAAACTACATAATTTTAAACAAATTAATATATTTTTCTTTTATTATTTATATTTATATTTCATCCTTTTTATTTTTTTGTTAGCATCATTTGACATTTGATTATACTTAAATTTAAAATATTTGTATCCTAATAATGTTATATAGTAATAAATAATAATAATAAATTTATATATTATTAAAAAATTATCTTTAAATTTTATTAATACAATTTTCTAAAAAATTATAGATATAAACATCATAATTGTTTAAATTCTATTATAATTTTAAATAATATTTATTTTATTATGAATTATTAAAATTAATTATAGGCATTTAAATTGAAAAAAAATTATTTGTCATTAGTTTTTTCTAGTGAGGGTGATATAGTACAAATTAAAAATAAATTTAGATCAGTTATCAGCTGGTGAAAAAATTCTAAAATAAAGCTAACCAAATCCTTTTGTATGAAAATAGTTATGAGCTAATTGGAAATTTCATCAAACTCCTATAATTTGGTTATTTGATAAAAAATTTCTATTACCAAGCTAAATCAGCTAAACAAATACTGTCTTAAACTGCTAATGAGAAAGTAGTTAAGTAGTAATTCTTCTACAATAAAAAAGTTATCTCCTATTATGCAATATATTAAAATTTAAATCACATGACATCCTATTAAAAAAACACTCTCTCAAACTAAATTAAGTGCAGAAAACTAGACAATACATGGCAATAGATGGATGGATGCGTATCACCCATTACATTTTTGTGCATGCAAGGTAAATATGCAAAAATTAGTTTATTATTATTATGAAAGTAATAAATATAATAATTCATGTCAACTTTTAAAAAAATTATTATTATTATTATTATTATTATTTTTGTCACATTATTTTTTTTAAAAAAAATTATATAAAAAATAAAGGTGCATTCGATCATTACTTTATTATTTACAAAGTAAAATATATTTTCTTAATAACCACCATTAGATAATAAAATACAATCTCATTCAATGGTGATAAAGATAAAATAAAACAAAAGTAATTAAAAAATAAAGTTACTATGGAATTTCCTAAAAATAAATATAAAAATTTCATACTCATAAAATAATTTAAAAAATACATTTCATTGAAAAAATGCTATCAAAATTATTTCCAAATAAAATATATTTTCTATTATATATCATATAATAAACATAAAATATATTTGTGAGGAATTAAATTAAAAATATATATACAGCTGACAACTTTTTTCTACCTTTACATCAAATACTTAATAAAAAATTTTATCCATTAAATTCAAATTTAATTTATACAATAATAATAATAATAATAGTATTTAATGTGACAATCACATCCTTTTTTTTTTTTTTTTGCCAAGACAATCACATTCAATGCTTACATGGAATTAGTTACATTAAATTAATTAAACTACATATTTAAAAATAAAAAAATTAATTATAGGACATGTATATTTTGGCCAAATATACAATTTTACCCTTGAATTTTACTTAATTATTCTATGTCACCTCTCAACTTTTATTTTGTTTAATTTCACTTCTTAACTTCTATTTTTCACCTATTTAAGCTTTTTTACACATCAGAAAAATACATATATTTAACTTGCGCTGAGCTTAAATAGATAAAAAATAAAAATTAAAAGGTGAAATTGGTGAAAAATAGAAGTTATGTAGACTAAATAGGTGAAAAATAGAAATTAAAAGATAAAATTGAACAAAATAAAAATTAAAAAATAACATAAAATAATTGAGTAAAATTTAGGGGTGAAATTGTATATTCTACCTGTATATTTTTACAAGTTGTACGTAAGCTAAAAATTTCCTGGATTTGCCAAATACTTAATAAAAATTTTCCCTGGGACTGGGACCGCAAAAAGGAAACGCATTTAGTCATAGTCCCCAACGCCCAACGGTGCCTGCCCTCGCCACCGTTTATCACATTACAACTCTGTCCTTTGTCGTCTATAATAATAACGGTAATGCCACTAATTCCAGCTGGACCTTCGTAGAAACCTCTGGATAGTTTCTTTACGATAAACTAAATACAATTAGTCAAACGCCTCACAAGACGATACCAATCTTCGCTGACCACAACTTATCATCCTGTAGTTCCAGTTGGACCAAACCCACTTTACCACAATGAAATTGATTTAAATTATTTTTATTATAAGTCATATAAAAGTAAAATATATTTTTTATTAATGTAATTAATTAATACTTTATATTATATTTTCAGATTTTTTAGACTACTACTGCTCTAAAGGGAGATTCATCGCAAATCGCATCAGATGTCTCGTAATATTTTGACCATTCAGTCAATAATGCTGAACTTTTAAGATTTTTATATTAAAAATTAACTCTTATAATTATATAATGTTATAAATATGTAAAATTATTCTAAATATTTAGAATTTTTTTATTGTTATTTTATTTTAGCATAAGTGCATATATTATTATTAAAATTATTATTAATTATAAAAATTTTAAAAATGTATATAAAAAATTCAATGCATAGCAATAGTCACTATTACATATTTAATTACTATATTAAATAAATTAAATAAACATTATTTTTATTTCAAAAAAAATAGTTCATCATTTCATTAATAATTTTTATTTAATATGCATTTTTATGAATCATTTAACTTTATTAAAATAATATAAGTACTTTAATATCAAAAATTATATTAATTATATTTTAAATTTGCACAAAAAAATAAATTAGAGATTTAGAACGAAAATATTAAATATATATTATTTTTTTTCTTTTTAATATTAAACAGGTTTTGACTTTAAGGTTTCAAATTAGTGATTTGAGTGGCGAATGATGGCTTAAGCTTGCAGATCGCAGACACAATAATTAAATTCCAGGCAACATAACCACTGACAAGTCAAAAACCACACAGCTAAAAGTATTATTTTATCAATAAAATTAATTATTCTCTACCTCTCCTAAAGCCTAAAGCTGCCTATAAATACAAATTTATTCAAGAAAATATTTTAAAAAAATAAAATTACAACTAAATATTAATTTCTTCATACCCTAAACATTAAATTGTGTATAAAAATTTTAGATATCCACTTTAACTAAAATGCCCACATTAGCATCAAACTTTACTAGATAAAGTGCAAATTCATAAAAATATTGAATTAAACTGTCAATAGGTTTAGATATAGGCAATTATTTCTAAATTAAGCTATCAATTTGAGCTATCAAGTTAATTGTTTTTTTTTTTTCAAGAAGCTAATGAATTTTTTTACTTAAAATTTAAAATAATATAAATCATTGTTTTCATTAGTTTTTTTTTTAAGTTTCATATTAAACAAGTATTATTGTACTTATTGTTTTTTTCTAAACTACTGACATTCAGAGTGTATTAAAATTTTATTAATTTAATTGGATTCAAATAGAATTATAAGAACAACAAACATTTTTTAATAATTAATTTAATATTTCTTTATATATTAAAACCCGAAAATAGTTTCCACCGGCTAATTTAGCAATTGTTGGCGGTGTTGTTTTCTTTGTAAGAGGAGGAAATATAATCGTTGAGCTACTTTCCTATTTTTTTTGGAGGTGGACTATTACTGTGGTCAAAATCAAAATATTAAAGCTATTTTGATACGTAAATGACTCTACCAATATTCTCAACATTTCTCTTTGAATTTGCTAACCCAGTTTGGTGCGAGCTAGCTGTGGCCATTTTTCATTATTTTATCAATATTCTGTTTTCAGCTAAACTAAAAAAGAACTTGATAAAAAATTTTGTGATATTAGATTAGTAGTTAATATTATTTATTATTTAATTATAGTTAAAAAAATTTTAAAATCATCTCACCAATTCTCCTCTTTAATATTTTCAAAAATATATAAATAATTAAATAATATCAATTTGATACTATAAATAATTAAATAATATCAATTTGATACAATATATAATTATTTTAGTTTGACACTTATAATGTGTCGAATTATGTAGTGATACATTGTATAGAAATATAATATAAGTATAACTTTAATATATTATAAAAATATACAGACTTAAGTCAGTGAGAAAATAATAAAGTAGTCACTTCTCTTTAAAAGTATTCTTTTTATTGTGCAATTTATCAATATATGGATCATATAATTGTCATACTAATAAGAATGACAAAAATTAATATTATGATGATGGAAAATGTAGCTTTTATTAATCTTGATTTTCTTAATTTAAATTATAAAATTAAATTTTGGATTTATAGTGTAATAGAAGTATTTCTCATGATTGATAGGTACAAATGCAATATATACATTTAGGTACAAATGCAATATATACATTTTATGACTTTTATGTAAATTATGTACGTTAATGCATGATAATTGAATGTAAAAGAGGTGATTGAGTTAAATATGAAGTTTAATTAAAAGAAAAGAATAATATTTTTTATAAAATTATTGTATATAATATTTTTATGATAAATTAAAATATGTAATTTTGCAATTAATAACTTTAAATATATGTTACTAACCTATATAGTATTGCATTATATAAGCCAATGTAGAATCTCTTCGTATATATGAAGCTGATGTGGTGATAATATGATATTAATAGCACTTTTTTATATGTAAGATCACATTGATTAATTTTATTGATGTATAAAAGAAATTATACATAAAATATTATAAAAAATAAATACTATTTTTTAAATATAAATAGATTTTATTTGATTCATACCTATGTATTAAAGGAATTAAATCCATAAGAGACAAATGAAGAAGAAGACTCTAACCCAAATTTTGAAGATTTTTCCCTCTAAAAACAAAAGCTATTACTGTTTAAGCTAAGCTTGGAATGTAATTTATGCTAAAAATAACAGTTGATCTCTTGGCTAATTTGAATATAAGCAAAAAATTTCCTTACAAATAATACTTATCATACTCCAAAAACCTCATTTAATAAGGTTTGAGTAATTTAGAGACATTAAAATTAAAACTCATTTTAAATGAATATATTTAAAATATATATATAATTCAATCTCTAATCTCCTCATAAATTAAAAATATTAATATCATTTTGGTTAAAAAAATTCATCAACATTAAGTAAGAATGCCAATAACATTAATACAAGAAAAAAATAGTAGTTGTTAGTTTGAGTTATGGCGTATGCAATTGCGTTAAATTAATTATTCGCTTTTATGATTTTATAGAGTAAAATTAGAGTTTAATGATATCTAAATATTCAAGGTTTACATAAAAAACTAAAGGATAAGTATAAAAAAATATTTTGTGGTTTAACACTTTTTACTATTGGTCATGTGATTTTTTTTTGTGACCATTTGATATTTTGTGATATTTACCGTTAATAAATTTAAATCAAATTCACTAACATCGTTAACTATACTGATGTGGTAGTTGACGTGCTGACATGGAAAAAAGAAAGAAAAAGAGAAATAGAAGGTGGCAAAATGGTAAATAAAGAATAAAGCAAAGCTAGGGTGGAAAAGGAGAATTGAAGAACAAGGCGGGAGGATGAGGGGCCATGTGGACACTATATATTAAAACTTCATCCTCTCCACTCAACCACTCGCCGTCTCACAAATTGCAAAAATCTCTCAATTTAAATTACGCCTCCCCTTCTCCTCCACTTCCTCCCTCACTCCCTCCCCCTCCTCCTCTACTTTACCCCTTTTTTTTTTTTTTTCTTTTGGCTTTTCGAAAAAGCTCAGCTTCCCATACGAAAGCAACGGAAACGGGAAAACGGGGTTCGCCACGCACAAAATGACGTATTAGCCCCCTGTTATGTTTATTTTATTTTCTCAAAAATTAAAAAAAAAAAAAAAGAGAAAATCAAACTTTCTAGCGTTTGTTGAGCTGCCTTCCTTCCTCCTTCACCCCCTCTCTCTCTATCGCTGTTCTCCGGTGGCTGGCTAGGTAAAGATACGGTGGTCGATGCTATTTTTTTCTTGTATTTTATTGTTTTCTCGCATTTTCTGTTTTTCTCCGTTTTCTGTTCTCTGTTTGGATGCTGAGAAAAAAGAGAGGTTTTTTTTTTCTTTTTCTTTTTTTGAGGTAATGAGGTGATGCTTTAGCTTTTTAGAGTTTGAAATTTCATCCAAATGGACGTGTTTAGGTTTGGTTAACTCCGGAGATCTGAGATTTCTTCCTTCTCTTTAATTTTCTCATCAACCAAACACAGCAGGAATCATTTTTCTCTCTCTCTCGTGCTCATTTTCTATTGTGTATGGAGGAAAAAAAACGCTTATTTTGCTCGTTACAAGAAATGTTATTTCTTTCATTTCCATCTCTCTTTTGAAAATTTTGCGGTTATTTGATCAGATCAGATCTGCTCTGTTTTTCAAAAAAATTTCCTGTCGATACGTTTTGATGTTTGTTTGTTCTTTTTTTCTTTTTAATTCTTGCGCCGCCAATGCGCGTCGAATCTTTTGTATTCCATTGAATTTTCTACTTCTCTTTTTTGTGGTAGCAAAATGGTTTAGTGTTTTTTTTTTTTGTAATTTTTTCTCATTTGTTTGATGAAGAGAAACCTGATTCTTTCAATTCAAGTTTACATTTGTTTTTGGTTTTGCAGAAGTATGCTGGAGTAAATTTGCGACACCTAGAAGATTCTGAAACTTGCTTGTTGTTGCCCTTTTTGTGAATCCTGCGCCATTTGTCGATTCTTCAATTACAGCAATGGTTGCCACTGCTGCTACTTCCTCTTTCTTTCCGGTTCCGTCTCCTTCTTCAGATGCCAAATCCAACAATACACCTTCAAGTTTAGGAGCAATCAAATCCAAATCTACTTCTTCCTCTGGGAGTTTACAGGTTAAGGCGAATGCTCAAGCTCCTCCCAAGATAAATGGATCTCCTGTAGGCTTGACGACAACATCTGTGGAAACTGTGAAGCATGACGATGGCGTGCCATCACCGCCGCCCGCCAGAACATTTATCAACCAATTGCCTGATTGGAGTATGCTTCTTGCTGCTATTACAACTATATTTTTGGCAGCAGAAAAGCAGTGGATGATGCTCGAATGGAAACCAAGGCGATCCGATGTGCTTGTTGACCCATTTGGGATAGGTAGAATTGTTCAGGATGGTCTTGTTTTCCGCCAGAATTTTTCCATCAGATCATATGAAATTGGTGCTGATCGTACCGCGTCCATAGAGACGTTGATGAATCATTTACAGGTACAGCCATGTATCTGTTCTTTTATTTTACTTAGGGTATATTTTTTATGAATATTATGCAGCTGGATATATGAAACAACAAATAGCTTATTATTTCCTCACAATTTTTTTTTTCTTAATTTCCCTGCAGGAAACTGCCCTCAATCATGTCAAAACTGCTGGACTTCTTGGGGATGGATTTGGTTCAACCCCAGAGATGAGTAAAAGGAACCTTATATGGGTGGTTGCTCGGATGCAGGTTCTGGTGGATCGGTATCCAACATGGTAAGCCACCAATACATCAGTTTGCATTCTTGACCATTAAATAAATCGATTTGGTGTCAAATATTTTTTGATTTTCGCTCTGGTATGAAACTCTTTGGGCTGTTATTCTCCATGCCACAAATATTGACCTCCTTTCTAGCTTTTGAAACCAAGACTGCCAAATTGGAATTGCTGATCTTGGGCTTATGTGCGAAATAAACAGCTCTACCTATGATTCTTTGCCCTTTTTTCTAGTAACTTGATAGGTTGATTTAGAGAGCTTAGCACTAGTTCAGGTGTAAATTTTGTATAATTATCACGGTTCTTTTAGGATTGGACCTGCAATGCATGCTAAAGCTTATTGGTCAATACTTTGGTTAGTAGACAAGATGTAATATATGACTTACAACTATTTTCAGATGCTCCTCTCCAACCTTTTTTTTAAATTGGAGTGAAAGGTGGATGCTGTTGCATATAATTTCTGTGCATAACATCCTACGATCTTTAATTCTTTCAATCCTGTATCTTTAGTTTTTAATTTCATGTAGCTTTATGTTATTTCTTCATTATTCCTCTGCAGCTGCACATAACATTTCTGCAATCATTGGTTGGCATCTATAATTTTCCCAGCTAGCAATGGTCAATGATGGCTATAGCAGTTTGATTAGTGTGTGTTTAAAATGTTTGAGTCTAGGTAAAGCATTGAGAAAATTCCATTAAAGCACAGCTGAACAAGGCATGAATTATGGTGCAGTACACAATTCAGTTACTCATGGTTGTTCTGCGACTGAACATTTGGTTGTTTTCAGTTAACTATTGATAATGTATTTAATTATATAAATATTAGGAGTGTTAGATATTTGACAGTGTCTCCCCAGCTTGAAGCATTTTGAGTTTGGTGCTCTGCATTCTGGCAAGGACTTTGAAGTAGAGCAATTTTACATGAAGACCCAACTTTAATCAGCTGAATTTATGTCTTACAGGGGTGATGTTGTTCAAGTAGATACGTGGGTGAGTACGTCAGGAAAAAATGGCATGCGGCGTGATTGGTGTGTACGTGACTGTAAAACTGGTGAAACTTTAACTAGAGCCTCCAGGTAGGGAATCACTCCTTATTGTTTTTTTTCCCATTGTTTTCCTTAAATCTGATGACTAATTGACTTGGAGCATTTGCTTTGACATCTCCAGTCTGTGGGTTATGATGAATAAACTGACGAGGAGGTTATCTAAAATTCCCGAAGAAGTTCGAGAGGAAATAGAGCCTTACTTTTTGAATTCTGATCCTATTGTGGATGAGGATAGCAGAAAATTGCCAAAGCTTGATGACAGCACTGCAGACTATGTTCGCAAAGGTTTAACTGTAAGTGAGCTTAATGGATGTCTCATCTCTTGTAATTACTGCTAATATGATGGTCTCACAGGGATTTATTTACCGTCTGATTTGCAGCCTAGATGGAGTGATTTAGATATCAACCAACATGTTAACAATGTGAAGTACATTGGGTGGATTCTTGAGGTATATCTTCTTGACCTAGAAAATCTGCTTTTTAATGCGCCTTCTCATCTTCAACAATCAGTTAGGAAAATAGTTGTAGACATTAAGCTCTGTGATTGGTTTTAAAATGGCAAGTCAACAAAAGTTCCTTTTTTTTTCTTTCCTTCACTTTTTCCAATTTTGACTCTACTAAAAATCATTGAAGCTCGTGTTATGTGATATATTTATTCAATCATTAAAAAATTCATTTGTCATTTTGCTGATTGTAGAGTCTGCTAAATATGTGATCATCTATAGTATATATTAGTATAGAAAATTTATGTACCTGTCTGTTTTAAACAATTGTTTTAATGCATTAAGAAAAAGAAATGATTAACTGCTGTCAGAACTCAAGCAAACCTATGTGTATAGTATTAGCTATCTGTTATGCTTGGAATAACTTTTCTACCTTTTAATTTTTCTAATCTGCTGAAATAGTCAATTGCTTGATCACTAATTTGACAGCTGGACTGGATAAGACCAATATTGTCTCTTTCCATAATGATTGTCTCATGACACTTACGAACACAATCAATCATGTTTTCTTTTAACCTGTCTTCTTTAACAATTTAGCTGGACTTATTATTGGAAAAGGGAGCACACCTGTTGTCAACCCACATGGTTGTGCTGTTCTAAAGTTTGGTATATTATTGAATAGAATATGTAAGCTTGAATTCCCTGTCTAGTGTTGAAATAAATATTGTTAATCATGGGCATCTGAATGGATTTAATATTTTTGAATGCGGACACGGTTCATGTCTTATATCAACATCTTTGATATGTTATGATGCTTGGGTTCTACTAGTTAAATGAACCATGAGAAAATTTTAAAGTCTCTACCAATTTGAACTAAATGGATATCGTGCCTGTGGACGAGTATGAAAAATGTTAGTGACCTGGAGTTGGGTAGGAATTCTATGCACAATATCTCATGGCACTTTTTTGGTCTCTCTCAATTTGAATGGTTATTTCATCCTGTGATGCATGTTGATGCAGAGTGCTCCACTGCCAATCCTGGAGAGTCATGAACTGTCTGCTATTACCCTGGAGTACAGGAGGGAGTGTGGAAGGGACAGTGTGCTGCGGTCCCTGACTGCTGTATCTGGAAATGGTATTGGAAATTTAGCAAGTGCTGGAGACATCGAGTGCCAGCACTTGCTTCGACTTGAGGATGGAGCTGAGATAGTGAGGGGAAGGACTGAGTGGAGGCCAAAGTACACAAGCAACTCTGGGATCATAGGTCAGATTCCAGCCGAAAGTGCTTAAAGATTTCATTCTTTGTCAACCCAAGTAGCATTGATCACCTGATGCCACAATGTCTGTGTAGAGTCCTCCTTTTGTTCAGTCGTTGGAGTTATATATATATATATATATTTCTTCATTTATATAGATTATATATTTTTTCTCATTTCATGGAAAAAAAAAAAAAAGCTGTAAGCTCGTGTAATTAGTTGTTCCTGAACTCTCTCATCATCTGTCTCACGTTCTCTCCGTTGAAATGGCTCTGCTTTTGGAACTTGGAGAGTGGAAATTTTTTATGGGGTTGATGCTCTCTCCCTCTCTCTTGCCAATAGCCTGTTCAACTTAGATTTGATGTTATTAGCGCATGTTGGAGATTGCACCTGTTCCAGGTTGTCTGGATGCTCCAGAATTATGGCCTTTTTGGCTGGGGAACACATTGTAAATTTGCGGCATATTTTTTTTCTAAATTTTATTTTTGTCCTTTAAATTCTTGTGTTAAGAAAGAACAGACTAATTTGTGGTTCATTTTTTGTTTTTGGGTGGTGGTAGGTATTAATTAATATTACAATGACTCTTTTTCCAAAATCTTAAATTGTCATTTTCAGGTAGTTCGATAACATGTGCTCCTATTACTATCTGCCTGGACCAAGTGAGCCTGTTATCCATGAAAGCGGGATGTTGGTTTCCCCAATTTTCTTCACTGCGATATCCAATGACAACAGTGTGTGAATATGATCGCTACTGCTTCGCTTTCCACCTTATTCTCTACCGATGAGCGTAGCTGTCAATCACTGAAAAAGAAAAAGAAAAAGAAAAAAAAAAGGGAAAAGAAAAGAGTGCACAAGATTCAAATAGAGCATAAGATTCAAATAGAGCATTTACGATAAAGTGTGTCCTGTAATATTGTAAATTAAAATGTTAATAAATACTATAAATTCACTTATATCACTGTTTCTTGAATGGTGACATTTAATTTGTAATGCTAAATTAAACGTCATAGACATATCCGAGGTTATGTTAAATTTTTTTAACAACTTGGTTGAATTGATTTAATTTTCTATAATAAGGATGAGAGAAGGAGAGGCGGGAGATCAAATTCTATTTTTCACAATTGGATATTTACATTTTTTTTTATTTTTTTTGAACGCCACACTTTTTTTCATTTGATTAACTCATGGAGGATAGATTATTTTAAATGTCACATTAACATTTATAAGCATATTGAATTCCATATTAAGTGACTCTGCTAGTCCTGGATACTGCTAGGGCCGTACACAAGCTGGAGCAATCCGGAAAATATAAATTCATCGGATCTGATTCAAAAGTTAAAAAAATTTAAAAATAATTCTCCGGATTCGACTCCAAAAATTTAAATTTGCGTTCTGAATTGCTCCCTAATTTTCTAAACAATTCAAAACGGAGATTCAGAGTAAATGAACATTCTAAATCAGTTCGGAGTAAAACCAAAATTCGGAGATTTATATAAATTTTTTAGTTTATATATTTAAAATTATTATTTAACAAAGTTGTAATAAAGAAATATATGTTTCTATATTATATTAAATATATTATATTTAATAATAGTACTATTTTTATAAATTTTATTTTGATATTTATATTTTAATAATTTTATAATTTGAACATTTAAAGTAAAATCACTATAAATTTTACTATACAAATTTTATTTGTAAACTTAAAATTTATTTTATGATATTAAAAATTAACTATAAAAAGATTCAATTGATAAGTATATTTATTTTATTTCAAACAATTAATTAGTTTTTAAAATGTCAATTATTATATACTAAGTTAACATTTAATAGTAGATTGTGTAAAATAAGTTATTTGTATATAATTTGTTATTAAGATGGTACTAAATTTTATTTGCAACATATAATTTTAAATTTTTAATCTTATCAAGCATTAATTATCAACTTTATAATATATCATAAAAAAATAAAGATTATATATATATATATATATATTATCAATTTCGGTTCTTTAGTTCGATACAATTTGGGGCAGTTAGGTTCGGTTCTCGATTCAAAGAACTCATAATTTTTGGATTCACTTCAGTAAAAATTTCCGAGATGATTTGGTTCATTTTTTTTCAAAAATTTTCAGTTCAATTCAATTTTTCGGAACGATTCGAATTCTTTAAGAGTCATACATAACCCTAGATAGCACATCATCAACATACAATTAAGGGTGTAACTAAGCTGAGCCGAGCTTTGGCTAGCTTGGATTTGATTCGTTTATAATTGAGTCGAACTTGAGCTGAGCTCGCTATCTCACTTAGAGTCACGAGCTGTTCGCAAATTTAAATGAGTCTAAAGAAATTTTAAAAAAATGCAAACTTTAAATTAAAATTATACATTAAAAATTTAAAATAAATTATTTACTAAATAAATTATAATATATTTAATAAAAATTTTGATTTTATTCTAATAATATATTTTCTAAAATATTTTTTATAATATGAATTTATATATAATATATCTAAAATTAAATTATTAAATATTAAAATTACGAGTTGGCTCACGAACTTCTATTTGAGTTTGTTCACG